>JADBJO010000634.1:130000-165000 GCA_016801955.1 Conus betulinus | reverse complement strand
GCCCTTTAGATGGGACAATTGCTGTCGTTTGTATGCCTGTTCCATTGTTTCACGAGACCAGTCTTTCCACTCGCTATGTGAAGGGGGTGGCATGGAAAGGAGGAGGGCAGTGGGTGGGGGTTGCTGGTGTTTTCCACTGATTCTCGGCGCTGCTACTCCAAACCTGGCGCTTGTCGTAGGCGACCAAAGAGTTCCTGTTAAGCAACTTGTAGTTGTCCTGGTTCATGTCGTCTGACAAAGCTATGACAAATCTGTGTCATCGTCTTCAGTCGAAGCAACAATGAGTAGGTTCTAGTCGAGCCCCATTTCTGATAGTAGTTCGGAGATATAGTCCATCTAACTACCAAGAATCTTGGACAGTTTATATTTAACAGCTCTTAGTTCTTTACCATCACTTCATCTCTCATGAAACCTCTGCTTGACAAGGGGGGTTCAGGGCGCACGGGAAACACGTTTTAAGACTATGACTATGAGTTTCAAGAGCATTACTGATGCACTCCAAGAAAGAGTCAGGGGGGAAATGTATGATTTTCTTCGAAGAAAAGGGAAAAGTATCCATGTACCAGCCGCCGTGGTGCAGCGGTTAGCGTCGTGGATAACAGCATGGGAGGTCTTGGTTACATTGCCATCAGAGGGGATTTCTCTATCCTGATTGGCTCCTACCCAGGGTTTATTTTGCTATGAGCTCAAATGGGAAGACTGGGACCACAAAATCCAGTTTCAATTGATTGACGCATCTCTGACACAGTGGTGCTCAAATCTACTGATAAACTCTTCAGGTGTCCGTAGTTCTCCGGACTGGTTGACGACGAGGCGTATTTAGAGTGTAAATGTAGAGTACAACCATGCCTTGCAGTCAAAGACCACAATGGAAGGTCTGTAGTGTCATCTTTATTATCCTCATCCTCATCACTCAGCATCAAATTTGTCTCAAATTCTGCGTCACTTTAAACCTTGCTGTAATGGAGAAGATTACTTTCGATTTCCACTCCACGTTTATTCCCTAGGTGAAGTTCGTGTCACGGTATCGGCGAGTGCATGAGGACTGTCACTGGACGGATGTGGTGGTTCCCTCCAAAGGGAGATCTCACGCACGCAGACTTTGCGACTATGCAATTATTGTCGTCAGTAGAGTCTTCGTAGGTCTTGCGTTTATTGGATCAGAATAGGCACCACTGAAAACACAGGGCAGTGTCTTTTCTGGTGGGTTGCTTCATGTTGACTTGACATTGCAGCCTCTGGATTGCTTGGCTGTTGATGGAGAGATGGAACGAGCGGCGTGGATATAATGCCAGTGAAGCGGCATGAAATTTGAGAGAGAAAAAATGTATATGTGCTTTCAGCAAAGTCAGATGCAGTCACTTCGTATGTAGAATCGAATTGCCCAGACACCGGAGAGCTTAAGGGGAAGAGTGAACCAGTACATCCTGTTATGTGAATCCATAACGTGGCGTACAGCATTTTGGTTTTAAATATAACTATGCACAAGAAGAAACGCATATTTTTATTTCAGTAATTTCATGCGTCATTTAGCTTTCAAAATATTACAACCACAGAAGAAATGAGCCATTAGTCTAGTGTTATGTCTATTCATTATGTCTGACTATTCACACTGGACAGAGTTCCCTGTGATACGGGACATGTTTCTGTCAAAATTATATTTTCAGAATTGATGTTTGCAGTGCTGGTGAACGGTGGTGATGGAATGATTGCTTTCTTGTGTAAAGAAGAACAACGGTATGAATTCTGCTTACAAGGGTTGTTCTGGCGTAAGCTTCCTCAGACTGATCAGCAACGTTAGCGAGGTTTAGAAAATCATTACCTAAAGTTGACTTGGTTTTTTATGAGCTGAAGCTAACACCTTCGTCTGAAAGAGAAATGGCCTTATACCGTTACCTTCGCATGCAGTCTGAGAAGCATGCAGAAGCCAAACGGAACATTGACTTCTCAGACGTTTCGAATTTGAAGAGCAATAACCGAATTCACAGATGATCCATATGTGACATTTGATTTTCATGGCTATGGATAAAGTTATGTATGAAAGGAATTTCAATTAAATGAAACCTGTTTTCAACATTCAGTTCATAGGAAATCGATGAAACTAAAAACAGAGCTCAAGATATTCACAGTCTTAATTTCTTTTGTGTTAAGGTAAGCTTTAAGAAAACATGGTACCTGGAGCACCTCTGGGTTTATGTATCCAAACAGATAGACTGCGTTATTTCATATAGTAGAAATACATTTTTTGATACTTTGTTCACACTTCTTGAGATGCAGATTTGATGCTAGGAGGTTCGTGCTATTGACTTTTTTTTCCTTATGTTTTGAACACTTTCAAGACCGCCTTACAGGTGACGGAACGGTAGGCATCAAGTAGTAAACACCGTTCGATTTTAGAAAGCTCTGTATTGTCTCTGTGGCACATTCTGATTGTGATAATGAATTCGAGGAAATCAATGATTATAAAAAAATAAATAAAAAAAGAAAGAAAAGGAAGAAAAAGCCAAACGACAGGTGGAAGACGAAATCGTTTGACTACTAGCAGTAATTGCAGAGTAAATATTCTTGTTGATGTTGTAGTCTTGATAACGATGACCTTAACCATTATTTTACTGTTATTATTATAATTAACGATACTATGTTCTTGAATACTACACGCGATCTGTGTCCGTCATTGTTTTACGCTGACTGATGTCGGTGAGGATGAGTTGAATGCACGCAGATGCTAATGTTAATCTCCTTATGATTCAACAACTGAAGCACTATACATGTTTGAAAATTTGGGGTCTTCTGTTGTTCAGGGTATGTCCAGACGCCAGGCTGGGGTGGTTCTGCCAGATATCCGGCATACAAGAGTTGTGTCACGCTGACGAGACCATCCGACCACATCTTTTTCATCAGCATTCTCAGGATAAACCTGGGCGAGCAGGATCGTCTAACGATTGCCACTGACATACAGTGTTCACAAAATCTGATGGGCAGTCTTGTAAAGATGTACTTTAGCACAACTCGTTATGTGCCCTTTCTCTTTCCAAATGACAAAATGTTCCCCAAATTGAAGGGCAGGGAAAATATTGTTCTGAGATTCCAGCATTATGATTTCTTCCAAATAAAAGCCTCTGGATTTAGACTGAGGTATTCCTTCCATTCAAAGGACACGAAACCTGAGCGTGTATTGCATCCACAGGTCAAAGGTGAAACCCTGTGGAATTGTACGGCGTCTGTGTGGCCTGACCTGGTTGACCACTTTACCTGTGACCTGATATCTCAGTGCGCAGGGTCTGAAGATGAAGTCTCCTGCCCCATACACATCTGAGCAGTGTGAGCTGGGCAAAGTAATATATTATCTTTCACATTCTCATCAAGCAGATTTTTATCTTTTGAAAATTCACATACGTTTGTGATTTTGAGAAAATCGCATTATGAAACATACATGGGAGATGACTGGAGAATAGTACTAAAGGCTGTGGGGATATCTGACTGACCACATTTCCGTTATGGACCCTTACGACCGAATGTCACGAGGCAACGGTAACAAATTTAGTCGTGATTATACAGGCCTGCCGACCACACACTGCGCTTACTCGGCTGTTAAACTCACTGGGGGAGGGGGGGGGGGGGGGCGTCATTAAAAAACCGTCGGACCATCGAAAACAAAACTGAAAAAATAACAATAAAAGCGATTATGTCATGATAGATGAATTCCTATGCCATATGTAATTAGGTTGTGCTGAGATATTAAAACAAGTAAGTAATAATGAAAACAATGCAAATGCCACAA
The DNA here is from genome assembly GCA_016801955.1 of Conus betulinus. Taxonomy (NCBI): domain Eukaryota; kingdom Metazoa; phylum Mollusca; class Gastropoda; order Neogastropoda; family Conidae; genus Conus; species Conus betulinus. The sequence goes on along the minus strand of JADBJO010000634.1, from coordinate 161,219 downwards.
AACCCTATTCAAAAAGGCATACGGACAAACAGAAATTGTAGAATGGACAGTTGGTGTTCGCTCATGACAGTGTGTACAATTTTCACAATCTCATCGCAAGATAACATATATATATATATATATATATATATATATATATATATATATATATATGGAAATCATGTAGGCAATATATAGTCTATCAGCACGCTTTCTCCCCATCCTTTCTCCTCCTCGACGTTTCTGCCCTCTATTTCTCCATCGTTGCAACCGATCTCCGCTCTCCCCACCCCCCCCCCCCATCCCTTTCTCCCTCCCCCATTTATTTCCCTACTCCCCTACCCTCTCCTTTCCTCCTTTAAACCTCTCCCCTCCCTCTCCAACATACCCATCCACTATCCCACCCCAGCACTGTCCCTCCTCCTCTTCCTCCCCCCCCCCCCCCCCATTCCCCTCTACATTTCTGCATTCTTTCTCTCCTTCCCCTCTAAACTCCCCCTAGGTCTAATTATATATCCTAGAAACCCCTACTTCCTTTCTGTATCTTTCTGCCTATCCCTATATTTCTGTTCCCGTCTGTCTGTCTGCCTGCCTGTCTGTCTGTGTAGATGTCTATCTGTCCCTCCCCCCCCCCCCCCCTCTCTCTCTCTCTCTCTCTCTCTCTCTGCTCTCTCTCTCTCTGCCTCTCTGTCTATCTGTTTGTCTCGCTCTTTCTTCATCCGTCAACCCCCCCCCCCCCCCTCTCGCCCCGCCCCCCCCCCCCCCCCCCCCCCCCCTCCCCCCCCCCCCCCCCCCACCCCCTTTAACTACAATGTTCGACAATATTCGTATCATTGCCCCGTCCTGTGTGTGTGTGTGTGTGTGTGTGTGTGTGTGTGTGTGTGTGTGTGTGTGTGTGTGTGTGTGTGTGTGTGTGTGTGTGTGTGTGTGTGTGTGTGTGTGTGTGTGGTCTATGCAGGCGCTCGTGCGTTTGGGTGTTGTGAGCATGTACACAAACTCAGAACAATTATGGTTCTCGTGCATGGTCTCCTTTTCTCCACCCCCTATGGAACAGGCACCTGGTGGAAGTTTTTCTTTTGCTGTTTCTCCGAACGTCGAATCCCCACCCACCCACTCCCACCCAGTGCACGCTCTCTCTCTCTCTCTCTCTCTCTCTCTCTCTCTCTCTCTCTCTCTCTCTCTCTCTCTCTCTCTCTCTCTCTCACACACGTTGCATGTGTCAAGATCGTGGTCTGTGGTGGCAGTCTAAATTATGGTCAACCTATTGTCAATCCGTGGCCCCCTCACCCTTCACTCCCATCCTAAGTTTATTTCTTATTGATGAAATGTTTATACTCAACGTTTTATTTTAAAGTTAAACATTTTTATTAAGATGCCTGCTGCGTACGTTCGTGATTCGTGTTCAGGATCTTAGGGTGGGGAATGCGAGCGTTTTACTGCCACAGTCTGCTACCCCTGACGAAGGCGATTAAAGCCGAAAATTTGGGATATTTTGATCTTGTTTGTTTGGATTTTTATCTACTTTGACTGTGTGTGTGTGTGTGTGTGTGTGTGTGTGTGTGTGTGTGTGTGTGTGTGTGTTTAAAAAAACCGTCGGACCATCGAAAACAAAATGAAAAAACAACAATGAAAGCGATTATGTCATGATAGATGAATTCCTATGCCATATGCAATTAGGCTGTGCTGAGATAGTAAAACATAAATAAGTAATAATGAAAACAATGCAAATGCCACAAAAAACCTATTCCAAAAGACATACGGACAAACAGAAATTGAAGAATGGACAGTTAGTGTTCGCTCTTGAGAATGTGTACAAGTTTCACCACTGACACTGACACAGGTTTAATTGTGAAGGCCACCGGCCCATACACAAAATGGATTATGGGGAAGGGGGGGGGGGGGGGAAGCCATGGAGGCGAGGAGAGGGTAATAACGAACATAAGCAAAGATAAGTGCAGGGTCAAAAACTCTCACATACAACAGCATCACAATGCATGGTATAAATAAAATAACCAAAGTACAAATAACTGAGTAGCTACAGCATTGAGTGACTTGTTCATTTGGACTGGCGAGAAGCAAACTCACAAACATACGTTCGAATGAAGTAGTAGCGGATGTCTGAGTTTCAGGTAAAATACCTTTATAAGTATCCCATTATGACAGGTACCACAAAAACTAACCTGTCAGTTGTTTTCAAATGTAGTGGGGGTTATCAAATAAAGAATAAGGAATCAACCATTAATTCACGCATACATACATACATACATACATATATGCATGCATATATATATATATATATATATATATATATATATATATATATATACACACATATATATACACACACACACACACATACACACACAACAAGGAAAAAAAAGCAAAAGGAAACAATAAACCTCATACCAAACACAAGATCTGATCATTACGTGTCATACAACATGTACCTGCAATAAGGGCCTCATTGCAATGATTCCTCTCTAAGTTTTAACTGTAATATGTATACATTGCCAGCCTCCTCTGGAAGTTACAGCATGGGTTTTGGAGAACATGGGTCAAAGTGATATCGTTCAAATTTATCAACTCTGGGACATACTTGAGACGAATGTTAACGTATTTTGAGCATATAAAGATGAAGTGAAGTTCATCTTCCAGCATGCCGGGACAAAAATGACAGAAAACGATTTGTATCAGCACTTTGAAATCTCTTATTTATGCCAAGCTCGTTTAAACCAAGTCGTAGTCTTATCAAGGTATCTCTAAAGCGTTTGATTGTAATGTTATTAAGATAAAGTTCGGAGACAAAAACTGTTTTGAAAGATCGGTAGGCAGAATACCTATCACTGCTGTAATGTTTTGCGAACCAATCTGTTTTAAACGTATCTATCATTTTCTGTTTAAGAGACTTTAGGAAAAGCTATTTCATTTGTAGTGCCCTGATTTGCCCAAACATCATGAAAGGCATACAGTTCCAAACATGCTTTAATTTTGCAGAGCCAGTTATCTGATGCGATGTCATTCCTATCCAAAGCCTTTTTCATCAATAACTCGGCTTGCTTCGGGAAGCGTGTGGACTCCATCTTAGTTATCTTTAGCCAATAGCGGATACTTGAAATAGTGGATTCTATATACAGAGGGTACCTGCCAGTTTCTCCATAGATCATGTGATTTGGTGTTTTGCTTGACACATTAAGCAGTCTTTTACACGCAAATAAATGAGCTGATTCGATACTATCTAATTTGTTCATACCCCCAAATCTCTGCTGCATAGAGGAGCATCGGTTTCACTTGTGCGTCAAACAGTTGAAAAAATACTTTTGTGTTTAGATTGCCAAGTGCCCACATTGTCTTCAAGATATCAAGAATTTTACCTTTCGCTTTGCTAGCGAATTCTTCACAGGCACAAGACTCTGACAATTTTGTGGTAAGGGTGAATCCCAAGTATTTGTACTTATTCACCACTTCAACAACATTCCCGTCATAGGACCATTTTTCTTTTGGAGAGCAAATCCTCCTTTTCGAAAAATCATTATTTTAGTTTTGTCCAGGTTTACCGTAAGATCCAAAGCCTTCGAGACCTTTTCTATTGTGAAGTTGGTTTTGTAAACCACCTGGAGTGGATGAAAGTAGAACAATATCATCAGCAAATAGTAGAGAGTAAATTTCGCTAGAGCCAGGTAGTAACTGTATCCCATGTTTCCATATTGTCTCACAAAATCTGCAACTTCTGAGATCAAAAGAGAAAAGATTACTGGACTTAGGAGACAGCCCTGCCTAACCCCTAGGGGGCATCTAAAAAACTCAGTTAAACATCCGTCCCCCATCTCACGCATGCTTTAACAGAGCTGTACATAGCCTTAAGAATATTGATTAATTTGGTAGATGATTTTGCCTTTTCGAGTGTCTTCCAAAGTTTTTGTTTCTGTCTATCGTGTCGAAAGCCTTGCGGTAGTCTATAAACGCAGCATATACTTTACCTCTTGTTTTACCGTACAGTTTATTTCTCACTATTGTTGTCAAGGTAAAAATATGATCAATGGTCGAATAGTTTCTTCTGAAACCTGCTTGTTCCATGCTAATTTTGTTTTCTTTTTCTGCCCAGTTATATAATCTTTTATTTAAAATGGCTGTGAATGTCTTTCCTACAACACTAAGTAGTGCTATACCTCTGTAGTTATCAGGATGTTTCGTCACCCTTTTTAAAGATTGGAACAATAACTGATTGACACCAGCTCACAGGGAAGTAGCTTGCATCGTATAGCCTGTTGAACAGCTTTGTTAGAAAGGGTGTAACGTGATCTTCAGCACATTTGAGAAATTCCACACATATCATCTAGCCCGGTTGCTTTACCTAGCTTTATATTTCTTATTGCATCTCGAACTTCTTTTTCGGTAATAGGGTTGTCAAGCTCTGGGACAACTGTTTCTTCTCTTTGATGGTGCATTGTGTCCCCCTGTGGCTGAACATCCACTGCATTTTCACTGAAAACGGTTTCGAAATGTTTTTTTCCATGTGTCAAGTTCTATGTTTGGCGGGGTCTTTTTGGTATAACGAGCTTTTCGAATAGTGTCCCAAAATTTACTACTGTTTTTCCCTGTTATTCAGAAGATTTTCTTGGACTGACTTTTTGTGCAACTTTTTTTTTTCTCTAGTCAGGGTTTTATAGTATGACCTTAGTTTTCTGTACTTGTGTTTGTCTGGGCCAAGTCCAGAATTTCGGTATATATCCAGAGCTTTACGTGCCTTTCTCTTCCTTTGTAAACATTCTTTGTCATACCATTTATTTGTGGGAGTTGGTGGACCTGATTTAATCCTTTGTCTCATGCATTCCCCTGCACGGAGAATATTCTGGATGAATATTTCAAGGGCTGATTCAACGCTTATTTCTATCTGGCTGAGAGCTAGTTGAAACATACTACTTTGAGAACGATTGTTGTTTATATTTTCTACGTAATCTCCTTTCTTCTCATTATTCCATTTCATTTTGGTCACTTTTTCTTTATCTTTCGTTCCTTTATTTTCTGATTATGGCACTATAGATCTGCAAGGTAACACAAGATAAACAGGAAGGTGGTTGGATTCAACCTGGCTGTCGACTTTAAAGAAGGGATGAGATGAAAAGAAAAGGTCAGCTGACATAATAACATAATCAGTGACGCTATTACTTGATCTGCTACGAAAGTAAATTTGCCATTCGCGTCACCAGCGGCATTCCCATTTAATGGTAAGCACCGGAAAGTCGTGCAGAAATCAATCAGAACCTTTCCAAACTGATTTATTATCTGGTCTTCAGACTGCCTGTAGATTTGGGTGTTAGCGCCTTCGTCAGTATCACACTCCAGATTCCACTGCCCAATGCGGGCATTTAAATCTCCCATAATCATGAGGTGTAAGTCAACCCCATTCTGTAGAACACTAACAAGGAATTCCTCAAGCAAATATATCGAGCAGTTCACATCAGTTTTCATTTCATAATACGGGCTTTTGTATGGAGGTACATATACGAAAATACATAGAATATCTTTATCACATCCAAATAACGATTTTGAAAAATTTCAAGCAGATCATATTATCATGTTTACAGGCTATTTGCGATACAAAAGGCATACATGATTTTTTGACCAGCACTACCACCCCTCCTGATGGTCGGCCCCGCCTGGACACTTTAACAGCAGGAGTTTGAAAACAACAATAGTTCCCAAAAAGAATACTGCCATCAAAAGGAAATGTTGCAAATGTCTCTACAGCGCAAAATACATCAAAAGACTTCACAAAACTTACAAAATCTGATTCGCCCAATTTAGCTGCTAAATTTTCAACATTGTATGAGGCGAAAGTTATGTTAATTTCAGAACTATCTAAATGTGTGTATGGGCGTCGGCCAATGTCCTATTCTTTCTCTTTTTCGTTGACACGGGGCACATGCTGAAACTGATCCAGCAGGCTGGTTTGGCGTGACTTACTTCGTGTCTTGGGTCCATTGTGGTCGTGAGAGTCAATTGTAATGCCAGCAGTTAGACCTGGGTGCGCCTCATCCACCAAAGATGCTTCATCGGACACATTCAAGTGTCCAGTCTCTGCCTGAATGGATGTGGCCTGGCTGTTGACAGGTTGTGAGGAGGAAGTGACGAACGTCACAGTGGTCGCACAGACCCTGGCAGTGAAGTCACTGCCTCTGTGCCGGTCACGGTGGTGGTGACACTCTGGGAGGAAACTGGATGTGGAGAAGCCACGGGGCGTTGCAGACATAGTGGTCGCTTGATCGGTGAGTGTCTGAGTAGCAAGTGCCTGACCAGAACAGGCAGGCGTTGTGTCTGGTGCCATCTCTGTCTGCGATGTGACGGCCTGTACAGAGGTGGTCTGAGTGATCACAGGCTGAGTGGAGACTACAGTCATGGTGGGTGACTGTATGGTTTCCGTTTGTGTAGATGCTGCAGTTGGAGGGTCCAGCTGTGGAGTGGCTGCGTCTGTAACTTGCACAGAGGCAGTCTGCACACCGGCCGTCCGTGTAGATGCTGTTAGAGAAGTATCTGCTTGACCAGAAGATATCTGAACGACAGGCGTTGGCACAAGAGCTGCCTGTGCGGGCCCTTTCTGCGTCATGCTGGCCTGCGTGGTTGCTGGCTGTGGTTCGGACCGTGCTGATTCACTGAAGGTGTCGTTCCTGGTTACCTGTGCTTCATGGTCTTCTGGGACAGGACGACAGCGAGGAGAGGAGATGGCTCAGTTCCCCAGTGAGTTGTGTACTCTGTGGTTGCTCCGACTAGAGTAGGCACGCAGATCCCTGTGTTGTGTCTGTTTAACAGTGTCGGCCACTGATTACAGTCGCCTATAGCTGGGAGGGGGTGGTATTGTGGACTGGATAACCCTCCCTGGTTCCAGAAGTAGTAGTCATGATGTTGATATGGTCCCTGGTTCTGATGGAGATTTTCATACAGAGCTGCTCCTCTTGTTTCAAGAGCAACACCTGACTGGTTTGAATCAGCTGTGCAATGTTGCGGTACTGCGTTCAACTGTCTCCGTCCCCCTGCAGTGTGAGATGCTTGGAAAAGCTCTGGATGTATATTAGAACCCGATTTCGGTACGTTGATTCCGTATAAAACTCGGTCCCTGTAAAGACTCGCTTGCGGAGTTGGAAGAATGTGGATCATCTTCTTGACGATTGACTTGTGAATCCGTTTGGTGGTTTGCTGCAGAATTCCAACTGCTGTGAGAGACTGGCTTGTGCCTTTTCTATGCCCTCCATCTTCTACGTGAAGCCTGCCATTAAAATAGTACGCTATTTTGCCTTCACTGCGTAGTTGATGGAGCCTCTCGCGTTGGCGCGGTGACAAGTCAGCTGACACTCTGATGTCCAACTGCCGTAGGTTATTTCTTAATTCTTGGTCTCTAAGGATGCTTAGTCTGTCGTTGGCGTTCCGGAAGGTCACGATCAAAGGTCTCTGCGATGACTTATTCCTTGCCTTCTGACCAATCCTGTGTGCATGCTCAAAGTCGCTGTTTTTCCAGACCTGTCTCGTGGAATGAGTATTCAGGGTCGCAGTAATTTCGTCGATGTCGCTAAAACCTTCGTCTGGATCTGCCTCATAGACCCCAAAAAATTTAAGGTTTTTTCCCTCTCGTGTTATTATCCAGTTGATCCAAACTTCGTTCTAACTTGTCAATGCGCTCATGAACAAAAAACGCTGTCTTGTTGGAGTTTACTGATGTCTGATCTGTTGTCTCTCGAATGTCCACCTTCATCTGTTGCATATCATTTTCTATTTTTCTCAAAGAACTGTCAAGACTGTTGAAGTGATCTAACATTTGTCTACTAAGACTGGTTTCTTGCATGTGTACACTATGTAGGATCTGTGACAGCCGTTGTTCAGATTTGATGTCGCTGCTCGAACTAGAGTTTCATCATCCACAGGCCCAGGCTTGAGTTCAACGTCGTTGCACTGCTTCAGCACAACAACGAATAGACAGTAGAGAGCAGCGAGACTTATGCACATGAACCATGAGAACAGCTCTCTTTTTATACACTGTTTCATGCGCCTGTGGTCATTACGACTGTCTCTTTTCTTCTCCAATTCTTTTCTGAACGTGTCCACTGCCACAGGATAAAAAACGCCAGTCACAGTCCTGTGGTCAAGTGCCGTGTTAGGCATGGTGTAGAATAATATGCACACTGATCTTGAAATTTGAAGAGAGAAACGGGGGATAAAAAGGAAGGAAGGTAGGTGGTGGTGGGGTAGGACAAAGGAGATGGTCAACTTACTGAGTTGAAAACAGGATTTCCTTTCGCTTTCCCCCACTTCTTTCAAAAGCAGACTACTTTACAATAACCATCCGTTTATGTACAGCTGCGGAATAAGTTGAAAGCAGGATTTCCTTTCGCTTTTCCCCACTTCTCTCAAGAGCAGACTACCCGACAGCAACCATCCGTTTATGTACAGCCACGGCATGAGTTGAAAGCAGGATTTCCTTAAGCTTCCCCGCACTTCTTTCAAAAGCAGACTACATTAAAGCAAACGTCCGTATATGTACAACCACAGAACGACACAGCGTTTAAGCAGTTAAACAGTTTGAGGCAACGATGCTGGTGGTCGAAGTCCAAACTTGTACTTAGAAAACATTTACTGGTAGATCGGAGCGATGATATGTTTAGAGGAGAGTGTCCGAGAGAATATCCTACCGTTCACTGGCTTTCTCTCTGTCTCTCTGTAGCTCCCTAACTTTCACAGTAGGAAAATGTTGCTGATTCTACACACTCCACAAATCGTAGAGAATTTTTTTTTTTTAGTGGAATACAAGAGTCCTCCACATGGGGCAAAGCGCTGTACACTGTTTTAGAAGAGACTGCCTGAGATGAGCGATTGTTGCAGAAGGAAAAACACGGTAGTGGGAGCTCTGAACTGACACGTCTTCACTCCTCAGCGATCGGCAGTCAACTCGCAGAGAGAGAGAGAGAGAGAGAGAGAGAGAGAGAGAGAGAGAGAGAGAGAGAGAACACACAATGAAGAAGCAAACAAGCAAGTTTTCCCTTTTCCCCAATGTTTCGGCTCTGGGCCTTCTCAGGGACTTCTTTATTAGGTACTACTGAAAAATCAAACAATCCTTAACTCTGTGTTTCTTTGATTACTACTTAGTGAATTGCAGATGGCTGGCATAGGCCCCCCAAAAGAGAACAAGTCGAAATTTGACAGTTAACTACCAAAAGAGAACAAGTCGAAATTTGACAGTTAACTACCAAAAGAGAACAAGTCGAAATTTGACAGTTAACAAAAGTGATCAGTGTTAAACATTCCACCCATATAGACTCCATAACCGATCCTACCTCCTCCCCACCCCCGATGTTCACCCAACACCAACACACAGAAACAAAAACTCACACCCCAAAAACACACACCCCCAACACACACACACACACACACACACACACACACACACACACACACACTCACTCACTCACTCACTCACACACACACACACACACACACACACACACACACACACACACACACACACACTCACTCACTCACTCACTCACTCACTCACTCACTCACGCACACAAACGCATGCACGCATGAACTCAATACTGCAGAGAGAAAGAGAGAGACAGAAAGGGAGACGGAGTGGGGTGGGGTTGGGGAGGGAGAGAGGGAAATACCGTTTTCAGTAACATGTCGCAGATTCAATTGTCTATGAACGTTTCAAACAAACCAATCTCACCCATGTATAGCTCCCGCAAATATGAAAATATGTGCATATGTAAGTAAGGCAACATATTTGGAAAGTAAACCAGAGCACCATTTTAAAGCAGGCCGACCACACACATGCCTGCTCCCGAAAAGGTGGAGCAGAGAGGGAAGAATGGAAAGGGAAGAAGGTATAAGCATGTTGGTAGGGGAAGGACTGGGGGCAGGAACGAAATTGTTATAAATAAAGGAGGGAGGAAGGGGAAAAAAATAGTGAGTGCGCGCCTAGCGTGCGCACATGTGCATGTGCGTGTGAGCGCGCGCGTGAAAACGTAAGCCGACGTGTGGAAAAAGGGAGGTGGGGGAAGATAGTAAGTAAACGGGGGGAAGGGGGGGGGGAGGGGGTGTTAGGAAGTACGTGGGAGACCAGCAAGAGTAGTCACTGCAGGAGCTGGTAGGGAGGAGGAAGGTCAAAAGCCTGGGAGGGAAAGGTCTGAAAAAAGGCTTGAATGGAGGGTGTGGCAGAAACAGTATGGTACTGAAGGTGGGGGGTGGGGGTGGGGGTGGGGGGTAGAGGCGAAGGGTGGAGGTATCGTGGGAAGGGAGCTGGAGAGAATGGAGGGTAAGGGGAGGAATCTGGGTGGCCATGTTAAGACCCTCTGGGTAAACAGTACGTAATTTGTTGAACCAGAAACATTCACGTCGGAGCTTGTAATCATTATCATCTGAAAAAAAAAACTGTTTTCCATAACTACACATCTTAGATCCTGAAGGGAGCGATTAGTCTGGTGGAAACGTCTAGTTACTAACGTTCCAGTGTTCTTTTTGACGTTTGACCTGTGCTGGTAAAAACGAGTTTTTAATGAGTTTTTAATTTCCCCAGCATACTGGCTGTGTGGGCATTTGCTGCAAAACAGTAAATAGATGATGTTGCTAGTTAAACAGTCCATGTGGTTTCGGATGGTGAATGGTTTTCCTGTCATTGTGCTTTTGAAGTTGGCTGTTTCTACTAGGAGTTCTTAGCAGATCACACATTTTCTACACACACAAAACCACCCGCGTGGGGAAGAGTCTAACTGAGGGTGAGAAGTGCAGAGGGCATGAGAAAATTTCTTAGGGGCTTGCTGTTTCTTTCTCCCAGAATGGGTGGGACTGGAATGGACTGTCTAGGACTGGATTGTAGAAGGGGGTGAAGTTCCTGTAGCCATTGACGTAGAGGTGGGTTAGCTGGATTGTGAGTGATTATGACAGGAGTGCGTTGGTGTGTGTTTTTTTTGTTTATACTGCAGGATGGGGCATCTTGGTTGGCGTTGGGATTTCTCTTGAGCTGTAGTCAAGCTTCTTTGACTGTATCCTCAGAGATGCAGTTGTTCACTGAGAAGAAGACATTGTTTTTCGAAATCATTTGATTTCCAGCACAGACGGTTCAAGCAGAGAAAGAGGCTGCATCGTGAGTTCTGTTTGCAATGGTGTGGGTGACAAGAGCTGAAATGAAGATAGGAGTGAGGACGTTGGTGGGCTTGCAGTACAGGTCAGTATGTGTGTATCCATTTTCCAGTTTCAGCAGAATGTCTAAGAAGGGAAGAGTAGTTGCATGAACACTAAAGGTAAATTTGATGGTGGGATGTATGGTGTTAATGTAGTGTAGAAACTGGTCAAGGTCAGAAGGAGATCCCCACCAGAGGAGCAGGATGTCGTCAGTAAAACGTTTCCACAGGTCTCTCTGGATGGGCACATGGCTGTTGTTCAATAAGCTTTCCTCCAGCCAACCCCTAAAGAGGTTGGCCACAGTAGGGGCCATAGGTGTCCCCATGGCGGTGTCAGAAATGTGGTGATGAAAAGGAAGGAAATTGTTGTTCAGGACAAGTTCTACTGCTAGAAGAATGTGCTCAGTTGGCGGAGCGTTAGGAAGAAAAGCGTTTTGCAGGTGGCGTTGGAATGCTGTTATCAGGTCATGATGGGAGATTTGGTATATAGGCCTACCACATCTATTGAGACCAGTTATACATCACAGAAAGGACCATACATGTTATTCCACTCTTCAATGGTTCTCAGCGTATGGGTAGAGTTTTGAACAGAACTTGGTAGCCTGTGAACCAACTGAGCCAACCAGTGGTCCACTAGTGTAGACAGTTTTTCGGTGGGCCCGCCGACTCCATACACAATAGGACGGCATTGGTGTTCTTTAAGAGTCTTATGTATTTGGGGCAGATGGTAAAATATTGGAGTTCTGATTTTCTTTTCCTCACAGACAGCCCATTTGAACGTATTTTGATCTAAGTAGTTTTTCATGTGGAGTTGTCGAATGATCTTATTAGAGGTTTTGGTTACCTGAGTGGTTGGATAATATATATATATATATATATATATATATATATATATGTGTGTGTGTGTGTGTGTGTGTGTGTGTGTGTGTGTGTGTGTGTGTGTGTGTGTGTGTGTGTGTAAATCTACGGAATAAAAAACAAATGAAAGTAGAAAATATTGTTATAAGCTGGCACGTCATAAACCGCCATTAAAAGAGAAGAAAAAAAGAGAAAAAAACAGAACTGCCAGAACAAACAGACAATGGCATCGACAGGAGACAGGAAAGACTAGAAAAAAAAGAGAGAAAAATCAAAGCAAATGACAGTAAGAGAAAAGAGGAAGGTACTCATACAGAACTTCCAGGTGATGGATAATCTGTTTCTTCGGAAACAGCCCCCAGCATTCCCACAGGGACACAACGATGGTTGAAGGGCAGCTCAAAGGGTCTTAGTAAGAAACTGTTGCCACTGACAAATGATGACAAAGACAACGAATTAAAACACTGAGGAAACATGAGGCAAGGAGCCAGATTTAATATATTTTTTTTTCTTAGATTTCTGTGTCTGTGAATTCGGTCATTATACTAAGATTTAGGTGTTGAACTGTACGTAGGTGTACTGTGCATGCTGTGTCATACTACGTTTAGCCCAGCCGACCACAAAGAGCCATTCCAGGGCTGTCACGACGTTTAAAACATGCCTGTATAACTGTTAAAAACAAACCAAATCATTTCAAAATTGATAGACAATTTCTTACATGTAAGTGAGTCTCCGTGCCTACGGCACCATTTTATCGGAAACTGGAGAGCTTCCAAGCTGATTTGAAGGCCCTAATGGTGTACAATGGTCGCGTTCGTTTGTTTATGCTGCCTCCTAAAGCATAGAATTCAAGACTTTAAACAGAAAACAAACAAACAAAAAAAACACTAAAAGAATCAAAATCCTCTTCAAAGTAAGATGCTTAGGAAAATATCATATTAGAGGTGAGCCTGACAGATGTGTGAAGAGAAGACAACCCCTTGGTCAAACAATTTACATGGCGAAGAATCTGTCCCGCAAAACAAAGTCGTTTAGATAATTTCCAACCTTCAGAGAATCTTACGTTGAAGTATGAAGACGTCTGTTACCAAGGATGTTTTTTTTTTTTTTCACTTTAAAAACACGTATTACTATCAATCAATGCGAGACTTGTCATTGTCAAAGAACGGTTTTGCCCATACTTCTTTTGCCTCTTTTTACTGGTATTGAAAACTTCACATAAGTTACCAACACACCTTTCCACGATTTGTTTTCCTTAATTTCTAAATAACCTCAAAGACCCACTCCTTTTCAACGAGTCCATTTAGGGACAATCCATACAGAGCTCCTTTTTCCATTTTGATGCTCTTGTGAAGATCGTTTTTCATCAATGTCATTTTAAGGCCTGTGTAAAAAACGTGTCAGGAACACCTAGACCACCGCTGTCGGTGTTATGGTGTGAATTTGTTGTTAATCATATCTAGGTTTTTGTTAGATCTCATATGAAGTTGATAAGCATGTGTTGTATTTGTTTTATTACCCTTCCTATGGGATTTGGGATCAGAATCCATAGTACGTTTTGAGAGAATAAGCGACTAAATATAACAATTGTACCCAGGGGTGCGCAAATCCGTTTAGACCAAATTTTGAATGGGTTTTTTTTTTTCTGCTGATTGTCTTGAATTCAGTCACTTTTGACAAGTGACTCATGAACTATATACCCAAGTGTTATATTTGGAGGAATTCCATTTTGTATTCTTTTCTGGTGAGTATTTGTTTACTGGGTGTTTTCTTTCTGACCTAGCGACGCATTAACAGTCTTTTAAGTATTAGTCCTGAATTTTATTCAAACGACACAAGAGTTCTATACGTATTTACATAAAATCCTCTTCTCTGTTTAGTACAAATGCCACATCATCTGCAAAGTGATTTGCTTTGAAAATAGTGTAAAGGACAGTTATATCCTTTATATTTTCATCTTCTCTTATTGTGTGACTTAGAATCTCTGAGCACAAGACAAACAGGTAGGGTGAAACAGGGTCTCCCTGACGACAGCCTCTCTGTATTCATTTTAAAGCTTCAAGATACATGTCCATTTACTGTGATGCAAGATTTTATGTTTTTATAAAATTTGGTTATCCATGTTCATATACCATCGCCAAACTGACCACCTTTTCTTCTTTTTGTCCATATACATTGTTCACTTCTGGAGCTTCTTCATTTCATTTGTCACTTCAAACAGTGAAATGTCGTTTTTTCTCTCCAGCAAATAGCTACATCGCACATCTTAGCAATTCAGCCGCGCAGGCTACAGCACTAGGACTGCTAATCACCTGGAAAAAGCAGTGTAGCTATTCCAGGACATTTCTTAAATGTCATCGTATGTTAATGTTGCAATAGCCAAACATCAGCAAGGCGTCTAAAGTTGATCCATCTGATTGACTCCCTCTTCTAACCAAACAAAGGCTGACAGAAGTGTGATCTGTGTTTCCTGAGTGGCGTGTCTGGCCTTTTTTTATCCATATATATTTTTTCCTGGTATGACTTTTCTTCCAGATTCAAGCCGGGAGGGGTTGCTACATCTTTGAATGGTATTCGCGTTCGATGAGTTGGTCGACATCCAGCAAAGCTTGTCGCCTGCTGGGAACACCCCTTGCCAGTTTGGAGACTGCTCGGGAATGGCAAGATGTCTTGAACCTGTTCCAGTACACTTGTGCTCGCACCGTGTGGTTCGGACTGAGAGAAACTCGCAGCATCGAAGAACGGCTCCACTCCAATCCTATGTAACATTTTACTATTTGTTTTACAGTTTACTGTGGATAAGATTACTTAATCAGTGTGCTTAATTATCTTAATTATCTGGCTGATGGGTAGATTCATCGATTGGTTGAATGTACTTATATAGTGTGATGCAGGGATATGTGGAGTCACAAACGCTCTCACCTTCTTCAAAACATTATTCCTTGAAGAAAACTCAACATTCACATTCGTTGTTGTTTTTTTTTTTTACTGGCATTCACATTCCACAAAAAACTACTACAAAACGGTTCGGTAATAAGATTTTAGTTTATGGGAAAAAATCACTATGTAGATGAATGAAAACAAAGTCGTTTATGGCATTATATGGTAACACTCTGCTTAACAGCATCTAAACCGAATAATATCTCGGAAATTGATCTGCAGATGCCACACTACGTATAAGCTTCTCCTAATGAAATATCATTTAATACGAGCCAGGTATGCCACAGTGAGAAAAAATATATCAATGGATAGAGAGGAGGTTCTTAATCTATCAGTTGGAAGTACAGGAAAATATGTCAAAAGTTGAGTTGGAATTCTTCAACTGAACACATGATAAGTACGAGAACGAACAACTCAGGGAATCATTTTTGCTTTTCAGGTATTTTCATAGTTTCTAAATCTTGCTAGTCTGTGTATACTTACAAAATCTATTTGTTTTCCAGTTCAATTTCTAAGTTGTGATCCGTTTCCTTTTCGCTGTAGTGTGTATAAAATGCTTTTGCGTCTGAGGTTCATAAGAAGCACATCTACAAAAAGGTGGCCAGAAATCTTGAACTGAACATCATCGATTTTATCTTATGAGTTATTTCTTTTATAAATTGTAGTTACATTCTGAGCTACAACTTTTTCAGTAGGTTTGTTTACTTCATTCACATACTTATGTTCCTTCAACAGAGAACGGTTCAACTTTCAAAAGTGTTTCTTTATTATTTTCGCCAAAGATCTTACTATTTATTGGGTTATTACTGAAAGGTCTGATCTATAGTCAGGTGAAATATTTGCTATAGAAAAGTCATTATTATGGACTGTGGTATGTCTCTGTTCGAAGCCAGGAGCACAGACATAACCAGCCATGTCTCCCTGATGAGTCCGACCCAGCGGACGAAAGGCCTAGGAGCAGGCAATATATATATAGGTCTGTCTTCGAGAGGGATTACGATGGTTCCCTAATGCAACTAGTGAAGAGTTTTCATATTTAGAATATATTTTCTAAATTTTGTTCCCATTTTCTTCATTTTCAACCCCACCCCCACGCCCCACCCTATGTTCAAGTCTTTGCTAAGTCATTACTGTGATGACGGAGGGGTTGTTGGCCTGCACTTGTTTTACCCCCACTATTAGATTGTTCGTCTTTGTATGACTTTATTCAAGTTTAAAAGGCTGTGCCAGTCTTGAATAAAAGTTACTCTGAGTTAGGGGTTTTCTTACGAAAGCAAGTGTTACTTGTTGACTGGTCCTTGCCTCATTTCATAATCAATTAGATTTTCATGTGTAAGAAACCGGTATCATGACGACTTCCTCGTGGTTGTTCAACAGTTAAGTCAGCTATTTGGGGGATTATTTTTTCTAGTACAACTCACTTTAACCGCTACTAGGCAGGCATCAATTGCTTTGCATTTCAACAAACAACCATCAACGGGAGCACAAGACCAATTTTTAGTAAACAGCCATTACTGGAAGCACACGACCAGACTACTGCATCTTCATTTGACTCATCGAGCTGGTATCTCCCATAGCACTGGCTTGCAATAACCTGGGGCCATACTTACATGTTGTCGGTAAACTTACTTCTACAACGAGATTACTCCTGCGTACAAAACCTGTGGGTTCAGCGCATTCTACTTCAGTACCTATATCATTTGGGTTTTGTCTTGGTTTCTACCTATGAAGTATCTAGAAAGTGAAGGGTGAAGGTCAGATAAAAAGACGGGTCCCCTTCTTCTGCGTATGTTTCGAATAACCGCCAACCTTCCGCGCATGCCACAAAAACACGCTGACGCAGACACACACAAAGACTGGAAAAACAGCTTAACTAAAAACAAATTTGAGAAAACTATCAAAAGGCCATAAACATGATGAAGTCACATTCAAACGCGCACACACATACACACACTGACACAAAGTAACAGTGACAGACAGGCATGAAGATAGATTTAGCCTACCCCCCCCCCCCCCCCCCCCCCCCACACACACACACCAAGAGCTAAGCTAACTATCATAGCAGACGAACTTGGGAGCTACAGACACACTTGTAGAGCAGGGGGGCGAGTTCCGTGTCTCAGTCTGTGCGAATCAAATTCAATGTCTTCTCAGAGAGCGTCAGTCAGCTGGATGATGTTGTGACGACGAAATCTTAACTGTGTGAAGTTCGTGATCACTGAACTTGTCCAATGGCTTTGTTTTGATCTAACCCAGCGAAACTCATGCCCTATCCTCGTTGTGCGTTACCCACCCCTCACCCACTGCAAACCACGAGGTTAAAGGTTACTCTCGACATATGGATCTGCAAGTCGGGGACCTTCGAGCTTACAACGAGATAGTAGGTCACACCATCTTTCTCTCATCTTGCTTCTTTGGGGTACACAAAATAAGATTTCAGGTGTGGGGCTAAGTTCTCCTATGGCTGGCCTTCATAGCCATGCACATAATGAAGTTGATGAAGACGAGGATAGTAACAAAGATGCTGCTGCTGCTGGCTGGTAACAATAAAGATAATAGAGTGATAATAAGAATAATAATGATGATAACAACAATATAACTAACAATATGAACAATGATAATGATAACTAAAATAATAACAACGATAGGATGAAAACTTATACACAAATATACTGTGGTGTATGATGGGGGTGTGGAATTCTATCGTTGTCTCAGGTACAAAAACACCTGGTCATGGCTGAGTGGAGGGGTGGCATATTATGTAGACTTACAAAGTGAGAATTACAGAAATCCATGTGCAGCAATCCACTTAGTAAAGAAGCTCAAGGCCTACTCCTGCTCTAGCTCAGTTATTTCTTCTGCCTTCATCTGTGAGAGCCATTCACATTCAGACCATCCCTCCACACCTGCAATGCCTTTGATGCTCGGTATTAACAGGACCTCGCTCACCCATCTAGTGATATGTCCTTTGCAGCACGTGACGCACGAGTGGTTATATTGTGACACGGAAAGTCGTTGTATGAAAGTGGACAGCTGGGGAGACTGGCACAAGGTTGCGTGCAGAGCGCCACTAGGATCAACCCAGCCGTACTTTTACTGTGGCATGCCTGGGGAATTCGTGCCGTACAGTTTACTGTGTGATTTTCGACAGGACTGCACTGGGGCAGGGGATGAAGACTTCTGCGTGCATCTTCCGTGCACAGCGCGGGAGATGGATTGTGGACAGGGACAGGTTTGTACACCCAACGTGGCGTGCTTACTGTTTCCTTTCATTTCTCAGCCCGCCCGACCCCCCCCCCCCCCCTTGCCCTCCACTCCTCTCCCCTTCTCCTCCTCCTCTCCTGTCAACTTTGTCCCATGTCTTTTCCACTTATTCTATAACGCGTCTCACTCTGTTCCATCATCACCTGATCATAATTAGCTGTCATCACGTCAAAATCCATTCTGACGATGTCACTGTCCAGATGAGTGTTCTGTTTATCTCTGCCCTGTCATCTCACTCATCCTCGTCTTTACTGATTAGCATAAACTGTGTCCAGTGCTGTTGCCCTGCTCTCTTGGTGAGCTCACTTTTGGTTTCGTCACCGCTTCTCTGCCTTGAGGAGTTCGGGGTGAGGTTGTTGTGTCGATAAGTCCATGTGGACTGTGGCTGAACGTGATGGCGCCCTACTAAGGACGGGAGGGGGGGGGGGGGGGGGGGGGCAGTCTGACCAATATTGTAATCAGTACTAGGATAAATAGGTGGTGTCTGCCTTCATATGTTGGATCAGAACAGTGATTTAGACCTCTCTCTCTGTCTCTCTCTCTCTCTCTCTCTCTCTCTCTCTCTCTCTCTCTCTCTCTCTCTCTCTCTCTCTCTCTCTCTCTCTCTCTCATTGAATGGAGCACCCACAGACCTACCGGACCAAGATGACTGTTCTTGGCTTTGTCAGAGTAATTCGTACGGTTGCTCCTGCTGATACGACAGTCGTCAGTTGTTTTTTTTTTTGTTTGTTTTGTTTGTGTTTTTTTCTTTTTTTTCTGCATTCACGATTTTTCTGTGTGTGTGTGTGTGTGTGTATGTGTTTTTCTGTGCTTACCTAACTGTAGACAGCTATTAGCCTTCATTGATCTTTTAACTTAAATAACTTTGCACATAATATACGTTCCATTTTCTATTGTATTTTTTGCACATAATATACGTTCCATTTTCTATTGTATTTTGATTACGTGTCTGTTGATTTTTTTGACTCATTGTTGACTTGTTACTAAATTGTTTTGGTATTACAATATCCCTTGTTGGTATTGGTATTACTTTTCTTGCAATTTACATTCCTGCTTTGCTATTGCGTCAAGATGTTGCGAACGAAAGAAGTCTGGCCATCTGCAGATGGCTTTAAGGTTGGGTTTCTGAACATTAACAGTTTGATTAATAAGTTATGCGACGTGTCTCGTGTTTTGTATAATCATGGTTATTGTTTTCATTTATTTGGTTTTGCGGAAACAAGATTAACACACCATATTTCTGACACAGAATTAATTTTACCTCGCTATAACTTAGTTCGAAATGACCCTTCCAGACCAAGAGAAACAGGTTTACTTGTTTATGTTCACGAATCTATTAAATTTAATCGAGCCGTTTCGCTCGAAAAATATCATATAGAATCACTATGGATAGAGTTACAGTTCAAAACTTCCAAACCAATTCTCTTAGGCTTTATTTACAGAAACCCAGCAGAACATGCTGACTGGATAGATAACTTTAATGATGGAGGAGGCGTCCTTACTCTCAAACGAAATTATTTTACTGGGTGATTTTAACATTGATCTTTTGAAAGTGAATAAATCCTGGATTCAAACCTACACTTCTTTTAATCTGACTCAGTTAATCGATAAGCCAACACGAATCACTGCTACTTCCCAACTCTCATTGACATGTGTACACATTTTCTGTACGTGCTATAATAGAAATATGTTCACCAGTCTTTGGATGCAGCGATCACTCCACTGTCTGTTTTACTTGGTCTAAACGAGGCGTTAAAATCCCCCTAAATCATCACAAGTATATTACGTATAGGAACTTTTCAGGCTTTGATAAAGACATATTCCTTACAGATCTGATGAATTCCTCACTTTCCTCTGTGTATCAGTTCACACGAATCCCGATGAAGCCTTAGAAGTTTGGTATCACACTTTCCTCAATGTTTACAATAAGCACGCTCCATTAAAAACAATTCGTGTCAAAAGTACCCTAAAAAAATGCTTGGATAACAAGTGATATAGAAAAATCCATGGATTTAAGAGACTCACTTTCTGGCATCAGGTAGTCGTATGGAATTTATGAAACAAAGAAATCTTGTTAACTATTTAAAACGCTCAGCCAAAAAGAAATATTTAAAGATCTTATTTACTCTAAAACAGACAACGATCAGTTTTGGAAGGCTATCAATCAGCTCTTAGCAATAAAAATTCTAACGCTCGTGCTACAACACCGAAAGATGTATCAGTTGAAATGTTGAATACACACTTCTGCAATGTTGCCAATTTCACCATATAAAAAGAAACAGATCCTCACAAAACGATTTAGATGCTCTTCTGAATTTTTGTCAGTCCAAAAATATCACAGCATGTCTAGATATTCCATTGTTATGTGTACACGAAGTATATAATGCTCTTATTCACTTAAAGCAAACTAGTACTACTGGCCTGATGGCATTGATGGAAAGATTCTCAAACTGTCAGCCCTGTAATTGCTGGAACACTTACTTATATTTACAATCTCTGCATTTCTAAAAATCAGTTCCCCAAGGCTTTTAAAATTGCTAGAGTAACGCCGATCTACAAAACAGGGGATCACACCGATCCGTCTAACTACAGGCCCATTTCTATTCTGTCTGTACTGTCTAAACCATTGGAAAACATCTAAATAAACATATTCTCGATCACTTCAATTCTTTCAATTTATTTCATCAGGACCAATTCGGTTTTAGGGCAAATCACTCGTGCCAAACAGCACTGACAAACCTAGTTGATCAATGGCTTACTAATATAAATAACGACAAAATTACAGGTGTTCTCATGGTAGATTTCATGAAAGCCTTTGATGTTATTGATCGCAATCTGCTTCTTAAAAAGCTAAAGGTGTACAACTTATCAGAGAATTCGTTAGAACTCCTACCTTCATTTCTTTCCGATAGAAAGCAAATGGTCTCAGTAAATGAATCTGTATCTCCTACATTATCCATTAGTCATGGTGTGCCTCAAGGGTCAGTACTCGGACCTATCTTATTTTCCATATATAAGCCAGTGACAAAACATCATGGTGGCATACCCTTGTGTGTTTGATTGGAGAAATGAACTATCCAAAACATTTTCCCCCCCCCCTTTGTTTGGAAGTATTTTTGTTGCTTGTATCTTAAAGAGATAATTGCCACAATATCAGGGAGATACACTGGATCGTGTCGATAAAACTGATTCTTATTTGAAAAAAAAAAAGCAGCCGAAAATCGGCCATGCCGAAATGGGACATCCGCCAATATACCGCAAACAACATGTCCCTACAGCCCTTGCAGAATCGTAACGAAAACTTGAACACATAAAATGATAAAACTACATTTTCATCGACGTTTTTGTCCTGAAACCACATTCACTTGCTCTTTAGTGAAGCCTGAGTCGAATCCAAAAGAATACTGGTCGTATGTGGATCGTCATGTCCTGGAGACATGCCCTTTTAACATTTCGCTACTGCTTTCAGTTTTACTGGGTCCGATCCAACGTTTCGTATTTTTCAAACCGAGGTGTGTCATTGACACAGTAAATCCACTGATTTAGCGGTTTGGTCAGCATATTTTTCAAAAACAGAACAAAAATTACCCGTGCACTGGGGCTCATGTCCGATCGACATCACCGACCTTTTGGGAATAAAAATATACCGCACTGCTCGTTTCAGCCATTTGCAATTTGTATCCGTTCGCCGGGTCACGTGTTCTTCAACGGACACGAAACCAGGAGCAGACGATGTCAGAAAGGCGAAGAATCAGTAAACGTTTATTCATAGCCACCAATGTTTACCTCGACACAACTGACACTTAGAATCACACATGAGCAAAATATAATGAAAACCATTTCTGATTGGCCTCGTGGTGAACGCTAACTGCCTTCAAGATATGTGCGAAACACTGCTGAACACGAAAGTGCCAACCGTTACGTAGGCGGCTTCGTTTCCCATCACTTTATTTGAATTTCCGTCAATTCCGCTGTTACTACTGTGTCCCCACCGAGGAAATGCCAGAAATCACATCTGACACTTACGTTTTACGTGTAAGAAAGTAAAACCGATCACAAGCGATACAAATTAGATTTGGTATTCTTATGCTTTCATGACGTTGCGGACCGTGATAGAGGGGGCGTCTCAATGGTCAGTTACTTCAATATTGTAAACTCACACTCAGTTGTGAATATTTTCCTGAAGTTCTAGCATGGTGTTGTTCAAAATTTATCATTTCATAACAGATGTATCATATAATGCATAAAGTTGTGAAAAGTAAGAGTTTGATATAAGTTAACTGCTATTACTGTTAGAATGACTGATCAAGTGTAAAAATACAGTTTTAATTTGAAATGATTCAAGGCATTCTGTGTTGTTTATCATTATCATTATTTTTTTTAATATCTCATTCAACTGAAACTCCTGGAGTAATATTTCAGTCCATCCATAAGCCACTCCCACCCCCCACACACACACACACACACACACACACACACACACACACACACACACACACACACACACACACACACACACATCCTAATTAATGTCCCGTCACACAAATTGGTGATTGAAGACATTTTGAATGACCTTTTTTTTTATTGAGATGTCAACATGAGAGAGAGAGAGACAGAGACACAGAGAGAGAGAGAGAGAGAGATCACTAGTGTAATAAAAGAAATGAAGAGAATCTGCAAAGGGGGATGGAAAGAGAATTAAATGTTATAAGGAGAAAGCAGAAAAGAAACAATAGTGTAATAAAAGAAAAGGAAGGAATCCGCAAAGGGAGATGGGAAGAGAAATTAATGTTTATAACGAGAAAGAAGAAAAGAAACAAAAATATGGCCTAACTGGATAATCTGTAGCGCTTAAAGATAAAAAAAAAAAAAAAAAAAAACGATTTATTATGCTGAATGATATATTTGACATATATGTACATTACACGATACAGTTCCCGTGAAGCTGTCTTTTCCTATTTGTTTTTGTAAACCTTGTAAACTTTTGTGTCAGTGTCAGTCAGACGGTAGCATTGTGAAAAGCTTTCTTGATTGTTTATGAACTGATCTGTTTAAAAATTCAATATCAAGTTGTTCCAATGAGCACTTAGGGTTGTCCGCTAACATGTGGACTGCTCATTATACCAAAAAGACCTGTGTAAGGGATTCTCTCTTCTATTTTTCATATTCGATTGACTTAAAAATGATTAATATGGCTAGATTAAAATGATTTAGTATGGCTAGACCATCCTGTTTGTTTTTTAAACTGATCTTATTCATGTTTTTATTGCATTTATGCTTACTGTTGTTAAAAAAATAAGATCCACTATTCTTTTTATGTCCATACAGAAAAGTGTTACAAATGACCCTTGTCCATTGTTTCAAGAATTAAATGAACAAAAGATTCACTGACTGCTTGTGCATGCTTACTTTTTTTCTTTGAAATGAGCAGGCTGACTTGTTTTATGTTCCTTAGCAGCTGTAGTGGATGTTTACGTAATACACCATAAAGTACAAACATGAGCTGGTGTCAGATGTGATGACAGACATGAAAACTCTACCTCATTTTTCACACTTACAAACTGACAGAACTGCGGACTTTTAACATCACCTTAGTGATATCATCCAGCGTTCCAGAAAGCCCCAGTTTCACAACCCTTGGTCTGGCATTACTGTACCGTTACAGACATTTTTCATGTCCAGCAACACAACTGACTTATCACTGGGTGATCTGATAATTTTCATGTCATCAGAAAAAGTATAATACAAGTTATCTTTTTCATTCTATTTTCAGGCATGTGAAAGGTGTAACTTTCAAGAATTACAGAAATTTTTACCTGTTTCAAGTTTTGAAATTCTATTATCCGAGTCCCATTTTTTGCACGACCTTTTGTCACTGGCTCATATATAAACGATTTACCTCTATTCATTGATAGTCTCTGTGAAATGTTCGCTGATGACACCACAATACACTGTAGTCATAAAAAAAAATTGAAAATATATTTGCCCAGTTTACAAGAAAGTATAAACAAATTAATCACACTGTCTGAGCTCAGTCACATGTGTCTCCATCCTCAGAAAACGAAGTACTTGATAATAACCACCAGACAAAAGCGTCAAAATATTTCTTACGATTCCCTATCTCTTTGTATAAATAATGAAATAGGAAGAAGTTGATCATCATAAAGTCTTGGTGTCATTGTAGACAATAATTTGTCATGGTCTTCTCATGTCACAATGCTTTGCAAACTTCTATCTCAAAAGATTCACCAGCTTTCAAAACTAAAATTTTTCTTAGACCAACATTGTCGTAAGCTGTTTTTTTTACTTCGTACATTGAATCTCATTTGAATTACTCTTCTACATTGTGGGATTCAGCCAGTTATAACGTATTAAAACCACTCTTCAGTCTTCACAGACGGGCTGTGAAACTCGTTCTTCTCAATCTACAACTGTAACTCTCCCTCTGATTATAAACGTTTAGACATTTTGCCTCTAAAATGGAAACTCATTTATAACAAAGCAATTTTCATGTTTAAGATAATGTCCAATAATGCACCACCAACTTTGAAAAATAAATTTAAAACAAACCTGATTCGCAATGTCAGAAAGGTTCAGATACCCCTACCGAGATTGATCTTTTTAAATCTAGCCTCATTTACTCCGGTGGTTGTTTTGGGAACGACCTAGTGTCTTCATTTAATGTAATTTCGAGTCTAAATGTTTTCAAAAAACAATACTTCTCATATCTGATGCTACGCTTCCTAAACAGTGTGACTAATGACAACATCATATAAACTTTTTATACGTTTTCAAAAATTATTATATGGATTCAAGTACAAATGATGTTTAAATGTATTTGAATGTTCATTTGTGTTCCTTCGTTACCTCTTCTCTATATCTTCTGATGATATACTGTTCACACCTGTCCATCTTTCATTGACGTCCTTCATTTCTCTCCTCTCTTCTTCTTCTTCTATTTTTTTTTTTTAATGTATTTGCAAAGTTGTTTCTCTCTCTCTCTCTCTCTCTCTCTCTCTCTCTCTCTCTCTCTCTCTCTCTCTCTCTGTGTGTGTGTGTGTGTGTGTGTGTGTGTGTGTGTGTGTGTGTGTGTGTGTGTGTGTGTGTGTGAAAGGTTGACTGTCATATTTTTGGATTGCCTTTTGTATTTCAGGCTAACATTCTTTTCACTATTTAGATTGTTCGTGATTTTGAAGTCACGTACAGTCATCATTATTATTACTTTTTTTTTGTTGTTGTTGTTGCCTCATCGAGGGCAAGATGTAAAAAAGCCTGTATTGTGCTTATTCTTTATCTCTCATTAAAAAAGATTCGTTCGTTCGTTCTCTCTCTCCCTCCCCTCCCTCCCTCTCTCTCTCTCTCTCTCTCTCTCTCTCTCTCTCTCTCTCTCTCTCTCTCTCTCTCTCTCTCTCTCTCTCTCTCTCTCTTATTGTTGTTCTCACTTAGCACTAACACTGCAACAACTTCTACAACATCACAAACATGCGATTACTGGTACTACTACTCCTACTTCTGCTACTACCTACATTGCTGGTGCTGGTGCTGCTGCTGCTACTACTACTACTGCTACTACTACTGTTACTACTACTACTGCTAGTAGTGCTTCTGTTGCTGCTGCTTCTACTATTATTACTGCTGCTGCTGCTACTACTACTGTTACTGCTTCTGCTGCTGCTACTACTATGAGGCTGTTCAGTTTAGCTACTTAGTCGCGAACTGCTTCCACAATTCTAATCGTCCTTTGTTTCCCTCTTTCCTTTTTGGTCTAGTGCATAGCGGTAGATAAATTTTGCGATGGTTATCAAGACTGCGTGACAGATAGGGATGAGAAGGACTGTGCGGAACAGGTGTGTCACTCATGCTATCAGGCCTCCTGCTATGGTGAACTTTGACAGACCTGGAGGGTTCACGGTGACCTCACTACCTCACAACACTACTCAGTGTCCACAGACTCACTTCCAGTGTCATGACAATGGTTACTGTCTACCTGTCTATGTCAGGTGCAAATGGGGTCAACGACTGCCCGCAGCATGAGGATGAGCTGTCGTGCCACATTTACAGATGTCCTGGGTTTACCGATGCCGTGGAAGTCACAGAACCACCTGTGTGCACGTGAATCATTTGTGTGACGGTTTGCTCCAGTGTCCACAGCGTGACGATGAACAGATGTGTGACACAGCCTGTCCTGAGCAATGCACGTGTGTTATGGCATGACTTTTGATTGCAGCCACACCTTTTCTGTCAGCTCCTTCCTACAGCTGCGCTACCTGGAAGCCAGAAACACTGGCCTGCAGCAGACCGACGTCATGCGTAATGTCATGCTGATTCACCTGGGCGTCTCAGGCTGTGGTTGGAGCAATTTGTCAGACTTCACCCTGCTCAATCTACGGAGCCTGGACTTAGGGAACAATTTACTACGCCATGTCAACTTGGAGCAATTTGTAAAACTGCAAAGTCTTCGACGGTTGAGTTTGTCAGGTAATCCTATATTCAACAGCCTCCCTGAATCTCAATTACAGATAGTCTTACCCTCTTTGAAAATTTTCAATTTTTCCTACCTACATATAAATGTTCTACACATGGGCGTTTTGTCAGTCATGTTGCCCGCCTTAGAAACATTAGACGTGTATTTTTTAGTAGAATTAACAAACTGACGGGCCAACATGTGTTCCAAAATATTCGTGTTTTGGAGTTGCGAGGATGCCCCGTATCTGATTTTCCTCTGGATATTTTTAAAAGTATGAATGAATTACTCCATGTTTTTACAGACAACTACAAATTGTGTTGCTCTGTTATTTTGCCTGATAATTTTCGAGGTGAATGTTTGGCTCCATCAGATGAAATCTCTTCATGTCATGACTTACTGAAATCTACCACTTACCGTTTCGCTCTTTTCGTATTTGCTGTCTTGGCAATTCTGGGAAATATCATCAGCATCGTTTTTCGCTTGTGTGTTGGGTCAGACAGATTAAAAACAGGATTTGCCGTGTTTGTGATGAATCTATGTATCTCTGACTTTCTGATGGGGGTGTATTTGACCTTCATAGGGGTTGCTGACCTGATCTATGCTGGAGTTTATGTTTGGAATGAAGCTGCTTGGAGGAACAGTGCAGTGTGCAGTGTCGCAGGGTTTTTATCTTTTCTGTCTTCCGAAGTGTCTGCTTTCCTCATCTGCCTCATCACCTTGGATCGGGATCGGTTCCTTGTCATCCATTTTCCTTTCAGTCACATCCGATTTGAAGCGGCCACAGCTCACATAGCCTGTGTCCTTGTCTGGATACTGGGACTCACCTTGGCTACAGTGCCTCTGCTTCCCGCTGCATCACACTGGCAATTCTACCATCTAACTGGCATTTGCATTCCTCTACCTATCACCAGAACTAACTTTCCTGGTCGCTCTTACTCTTTCTGTGTCACCATTGTCTGCAATCTGGTTCTTCTCTTTCTCCTGATAGCTGTGGGCCAGTCTCTCATTTACTGGTCAGTGAAATCGAACGGAGTATCGAAGAACGAATTAGAGTGCATGAACAAAGCTGGTGAGAGTGTCCGGTCCAGAGAAGCAACCATTGCCCGCCGTCTTCTGACCATCGCCATGTCTGACTTTCTGTGCTGGTTTCCTATTGGTGTGTGTGGTCTGTTGGCAGCTGTAGGCATGGTTATTCCTGGGGAGCTTAATGTCGCGATGGCAATTTTCATCTTACCGCTCAATTCATCGATTAATCCCTTTCTCTACACTCTGAACATCATTCTAGAGAGGCGTAAAAAAAGGCCCAAGAACTCCGTTTTCTGCAGATTGTACAATCTTGTATGAAGACAAACTGACGTCCACCACTTTTACATCTCGGGTGGCGTTTGGAAGTGGGTTCAAACAACAGATAAGCAGAATGGAAGGCGTGCAGATCTCTCTCTCTCTCTCTCTCTCTCTCTCTCTCTCTCTCTCTCTCTCTCTCTCTCTCTCACACAAAAATAAGCTCCCCACAAAAAAATAGAAGTGTTATTAAACAAAGTGTTCTCAGCAGTAGGTTACATATAATCTAATAATTCCCATACGTAATACACACGAGACCGGCTGCTTCGTTGTTTTCTGTCTTTAGTAAATCTAATACATTACTCCAATGGCTATTGTGATATATCTTTAATAGAGGCTGTTCTTGATACATTACTCCAACAGCTGAAGTGATATATCTACCATAGATGTTATCGTTGTAACATTAATTTCAAAAGCAAGTGGTAAATATAAACCATGTTTTCTGACTTGAAACAGATTTTCGGTCCTCTGGCAATAGGAATTCCAGTAAAGAGTCGAATGAGTTTTAGGTACTGGAAAACATCACGCCTCTGTTCTGCGTTTCTCAGGCCCTGACAATTCAAAGAGACTATTGAAATAGAATCCATTCCATCCGCATACACACGTTATCTCAGTCAGTAATACATTGAGGCAAACATTTATCTGTGGATAGATCATCCCCCTAAAATTATTTGACATTGTGCACAACCAGCATAACCAGCCACTGCAACAACTTTTTGAAAAGCACTAAAGGCCAACATGTTCCGAACAGGATACAGAAACAACAAAAGCAAAAGAATCAAACAAAGTGATGAGCAAGACATCTTATCCCTTATGGCAGAACAAAAAGTCGAAGAGAAACACAAAAAGAAAGAGACAAAACAAAAACAAAATTAAAAAATCCGTGCGCAGCACATAGACTTTTTCACTTGACAGTTGTTCAGAATCCAAGCCAAGGCTCACAAAGTCATGATTTCACATTTTCTTATCAAGTTAGTTCACAGTGAGTGTGACCTTTGAAGCAGTTGCATCAAAACTTGGAGAGTGACAAAAAGATAGTGGTGATATTGGAAACGCACACATGCACGCATGCACGCACGCACGCACGCACGCGCGCGCGCACGCACACACACACACACACACACACACACACACACACACACACACACACACACACACACACACACACACACACACACACACACACACACACACACACACACACACACACACACACACACACACACACACACACACACACACACACACACACACACACACTTGTGCGCGCGCCTGCATACCCACATGCCCACACGTACACACACAGATGGGGGAAAAAAACTCTAGTTAGAGAGAGAGAGAGAGAGAGAGAGAGAGAGAGAGAGAGAGAGAGATGTACTGCATGTATCAGCTGTATTACCATCCTCACACCCACTATCACCAGGTGCCCCTCTCGTCCTTCCACCAATAACATCAGGAAATTCATGCTGGCCGAGACTGGTATACTACTCGTGCTTCCGCCAGCACAGCCCCACAACGACCATTTACATCACTTGTTAAACCAGTCTCTAATATCTAAACAAGTATTCATCCAGAAATAATGAAATGCATTCTCTTCTCTTCCCCTTTCTTTATCAACATCTCAATCAGAAAAGAGTCAACATACTACAGGAAGAAGAGAAGTGGGCGGGGGAAGGGCGCGGGGGGGGGGGGGGGGGGGGACAAAAGGAAATCTGACTCCTTTCAGGCCTATCAATATAACATTTGAATCGGATTTTCACTGTCACACAATGTGGCCATCTTCATCTTCTCCTACCCCTATATAAACATAATTACACACACACACACACACACACACACACACACACACACACACACACACACACACACACACACACACACACACACACACACACACACACACATATATATATATATATATATATATATGTGTGTGTGTGTGTGTGTGTGTGTGTGTGTGTGTGTGTGTGTGTGTGACTAAGGACGGAGTGAGAGAGGGAGGGGGGGCAATGAAAAAGGAAGACATTATCAGCTCAGTAATATATCAAACCAACAGCTTTTTTGTCTTTAAATTTCTGAGGGTGAAGCTAATTTCTCTTTAAATTGATCAGTTAACGGTCCATACAATCCCCAATCTCATCTCTTTCCTCTTTCTGACTTTTATTCGCCAGTTGCACTTAAAAACATTAAAAACAATCATCAAATACATCTTGTTACTCTTTACTACTAGTATGCTTTTATTCAGTGAGTGATTATATGCATTTATCTCTATTGTTTCGAATTTTAAATGTAATTAATAGCGAACCGCCAAGAAAACTTAGACAAACGAATCACAAGACAAAACACGACGCGTTTCGACCTCTTAGGTTTCATTGCTTCGATTTTCAGTTGAAGACAAAATACCATCTTACAGATACACTGTTTTCCTTTTGACCCTCTAACCAGTGAGAAATCTGTTGACGTCTTCCCTGTACGGCCAGTGGAAAGAACAGTGAGAAATCTGTTGACGTCTTCTCTACAGGGCCAGTGGAAAGAACCGTGAGAAATCTGTTGACGTCTTCTCTACAGGGCCAGTGGAAAGAACCGTGAGAAATCTGTTGACGTCTTTTCTACAGGGCCAGTGGAAAGAACCGTGAGAAATCTGTTGACGTCTTCTCTACAGGGCCAGTGGAAAGAACCGTGAGAATCTCTTGACGTCTTCTCTAGAGGGCCAGTGGAAAGAACCGTGAGAAATCTGTTGACGTCTTCTCTACAGGGCCAGTGGAAAGAACCGTGAGAAATCTGTTGACGTCTTCTCTACAGGGCCAGTGGAAAGAACCGTGAGAAATCTGTTGACGTCTTCTCTCTACAGGGCCAGTGGAAGAACCGTGAGAAATCTGTTGACGTCTTCTCTCTACAGGCCCAGTGGACAAAACAGTGAGGAATCTGTTGGCGTCTTCTCTACAGGTCCAGTGAAACAGAGCAGTGAGGAATCTGTTGACGTCTTCCCTGTAGGGCCAGTGGAAAGAACAGCGAGAAATCTGTTGACGTCTTCTCTACAGGGCCAGTGGATAAAACCGTGAGAAATATGTTAACGTCTTCTCTAGAGGGCCAGTGGACAGAACAGTGATGATTCTTATGACGTCTTCTCTATAGGGCCAGTGTACAGAACAGTGCGGAATCTGTTAACGTCTTCTCTATACGGGGCACTGGACAGAACAGT
>JADBJO010000634.1:112500-127500 GCA_016801955.1 Conus betulinus | reverse complement strand
TTCTTCTTTTCTCTGTAGCCTTCTTGAGGCACACCGTGTTTGCCGTGCGGTGCGTCCTGTGATGGGGAAGAATAGGATCCTGGAGGTTGAGACCGCTGTTGTGACTACGGTGCATGAAGTCAACACACCTCTTTGGCCTGGACTTCCTCTAGACCGGTGGTTGAAGTGGCCCATTTCGATCAGGCAGCTGGTTGCGTGCATGCCCTAGTAGAAAGAAACTCGTGGAGAGCGTGGCAGCAGAGAGTCCTCAGAAGAGAAGCCCCATTCAAGCAAGTGTTTCGGCCCTTATCTCCTGAGACTCTACCGGGGGGGGGGGGGGGGGGGGGGGGGGGGGGGGCACACCCGGTTCATGACTCCGGATATCCCTCTGCTGCCCCTTTTTTTCCCATCTTGGGACGAGCCATGGCTGGGATTCGAACCCATGCCCCTCTGGACATGCTCATTTTCCACTTAATGACTCGCGCACTAACCACTGAGCCACTGGGACACCTGATATTTGTAGGAAAGTTAAGCCTTATGAAGTTCATTTTTGTTCCTCCTTGACCAGATCCAGCTTGAACACCTCTCTGCTGCTTCTGCCATTGCTTTCAGGGCTCTGTTTTTTTGTTCCCTCCCTGCAACTGATAGCTGTTTCATGAGGCTGTACGCAGACGTTCCTACAACACCCCCCCCCCCCCCCCCCCCCCCCCCCAGCTCCAATTTCTGCAGTGAGGACTTTGACCTGATAACCTTCTCTCCTCAGGCTGTTTGCCAGATCAGCATACTTTTCAGTCTTATAGATTTGAGCTGCCTCCATCCATTCTGTTCTCATATGGCACCTTGAGCTCGATCATAATCAGCTGCTTGGTTGACTGAGAGTGGACTACTATGTCTGGTCTCATGCCACTCTTGCCGATGATTCTGGGTGACTCTTCCATTCTGGGAGGTCTGCAGTGCACTCCCAGTCATCTGCCCCATCCAGCAGACTCTGCCTGCATGTTCCGAGTGGCACTGTTGTTCTTGGCCATGATTCGCTGCCTCCTGCCGTGAAGAATGTTGCGGGTGTTTTTTTGGAATCCTGATTTTCCCTTTTGTGATGTTGGTACTAGCCCAGACTACTTGTACAATCTCTTTGAGCGCTTGGTTGTGCCTCCATGTGTACCTTCCTTGGGCCAGGGCTACTTTACATGAGCTTATGACATGCTCCACTGTTTGTTTTTTCATGGCAGAGGGGTCATTATGGATCGTCTGTTTTTTTTTCCCCACTTCACCAGGTTTGTATTTGAGGGCAGAAGGTCATATGCAGATCTGAGAATGAAGCTGATCCTGAGAGGGGCCATGTGCCAAATGTCATTCCAAGTGAGACTTCTTTGGAGTGCGTTCTCCCACGTTGTCCATTGCCCTTGCTGGCTCTGCTGGACTGCTTTTTGGAGTCGTTTTTTTGGTCTTCTTTTCTCATCTCCTGAATCATCATGTCTCTTTTGGCTTCTCCTTTGGCCTTTGACCACCATTCAGTTTTGATCACCCCCAGTCCTTGTCTGTTGGTCTGTGTGTGTCCTGTTATTTCGCTGATCTTGAGACTTTCTTTTGCAGAATCCATCGCCTCTTGAACTTTGATTTTCTGCCTGTCTTCAGTTGGGGCTTGATTGCATCTACCACCTTGTCTCCTGAGTCCTCCAGTATGCTTTGAAGTCTGATCTTCCCTGCTTTGTATTATTCCAGAATGGATTTCAGTGGTAGTTTCAGCTTTGCTTGGCGACAGTACAGCGCTATGTCAGTCAGACAGGGTGGGACACCAAGCCATTTCCTTGTGAACTTGTTGATTTTGGATTCCATTGCTTCCACTATGCTAGTGCAGACACCAGACCTTGTATTTGCCAGGGAGCCCGCACTGGTCAGTGGTCTCCAAAATTGATAACACTTGACTGGGTCTTTTTCAGAACAGCTATATAATTTGATGATTGGTGGTAAAGACCGAAACAAAAAGGGGGGGGGGGGGGGGGTCAAAAGAAAAACACGTATTGTTTTTGTTTTCTTTTGACCGCCCTTTTGTTTCGGTCTTTACCACCAGTCTTAAAATTATATAGCTGTCAATGGTCTCCAAGCCTTCTTCCGACATCTGGTTGGTCTCTTTTGCTCTTTGTGTGTCTTTCAGCATACCATCACACCATCTTCCAAGCTCTTGACTGGCTCTTCTGTAACTGTTGGAATGGCCTGGTTGGCAACACTGAAGACCACAGATTTGGCCACGTTTCCTTTCCTCAGTGAGAGACTCCGTGATTTCTTTGGCTTGAACTTCATTTGGATGAGGCAACTATGTCATCCAGCCTATCCAGCACATGACGTGTCTCGTCGTCTTCTCTGGATGAAATCACTGTAGTGTCATCCATGAAGGCCTTGAGAGGGGGCACCTTGTATCCATCGCCAAGATCTGTTTGTCTTGCGTTGCTTGTTGCTGTTTTCAAGATGAATTCCATTGCCAACACGAACAGTATTGGGGAAATTGCACAGCCCATTGCAATGCCCACTTCCAAGTTCATCCAATCTGTTGTGTACCCCTTGGTAAAGAACCGCATGAGAAGCCATTGAAGTACTTCTTGAGCATGTCGCGGATGTTCTTTGGGCACATGATACATCGCAAGAGCCAGCTGTATCATCTCATAGGGTACAGGTCCATATGCGTTTGCCAGATCAAGCCACACACACTACGTCCAGGTCTCTCTCTCTTTTTCTGTTTTTGCTCTTTGGATTGCGTCCCAGATCATTGTGGTGTGTTCTACACAGCCAGCCACGCCTGGGATGCACCTTTCTGGACTGACACATCCACGTACTTGTTTTTCCATGAGGTACTTGGTCAGCCTTGCTGCCATGACAGAGAAGAAGATGCTCCCTTCGACGTTCAGTAGTGTGATATTGGCCATAACTGGCTGATGGCACTTGAGTTTTGCTCTTTGGGGATGTACACACCATCTGCCCGTCATCCACTGGCCGCTGATCTTCTGGTTTCTCCAAGCTGATCGCAGCAGCCTGTGGAGCCACTCCAGCACCTTGGGACATTTCTTGTACAGCTGGTAAGTTATTCCGTTTGGCCCAGGTGATGATTTGGCTCTGACTTTGTCGACTACCTTCTTGATTTACGCCAACGGTACAGGCTTGTCGTTGAACTGTTCCTCAGGGTTGGTTGGCCACACCGGACCTTGAATGTCGAGTGGTACTTTGCTCTGTGAGTCAGAGTATGTTTTCCTCTCAGATGCTGCTCAAGAACTCTTTGTCTATACTTATGGTCCCAGATTTTGGCTGCTTAAACAGAGTTCTGGCAAACTGGAAGGGGTCTCTAAAGAAGCGCTCTTGTGTCTTCTTCTTTTTGCACTTCCTCTTCCTCGCAGATTCCCCATTGTTGAGGGCGCTGGCGCTGTGTTTTGCTTTCATGTCTTCCCAGAGTTTTTCCAAGCCTTGTTTTTCAGCTGGCAGTGCGGTCTTCATTTGCTTCTTGAGGTTTTGCTTTAGGACCCTGATCTTGTCCATATCTTCTTGGCGTCTGGATTTCTTTGGAGGTGTTTTCTCTTTGGGTAGTAGTTTTGCTCCATAGGCGTCTCTACGTGTGGCATACACAAAATCCCCATGTGTGGCGAGTTTGTGTTCCCAGGGCGCTTTTCCCTATCAGTGCATCGAGTCTTTGGACGATTTTTGCATCCAGCTTCTCCCAATCTTCAGTCTCGTTTGCTCGTGGCAGGTTGAGTTTTAGGCGCCTGGCATCGAGGGCCTGTGCAAATTCCTCATCCGAACCAACAGCGTGGATGTTCTTGGCACTGTGGCTTAACTCCTGGCCTTGGTCTTCCGACGTCTTATCTGCTGATGCAGTGCGCTGCTGCTCGTTCAGATGAGTCTTCACACATCCCATCTTTGTTCTGTGGATCTTCATGCCACAGGTGGTAGCGAAACGCTTTACACAGACACATGGATATTCCATCTGGTCCACGTTCATAGTCCGTTTGGGATTTGCAGTCGTGATTGGTTGAGCACCGATGGCTGAGGCTAGAAGGCGGCAGCCTGGGTCAAACAGGTTTGGGGGTTTCCGTGGCAGGGAGGCTTTCAGGCCTGTGTGCACCTCTTTCGAAATCCTGATGCCCTGATATACTAGATATACGTATGAAATGGGCATCCCCTTGTTGGGACTCGAGATAGATGGACATAAAAAAACACGACATGGCTCCAAATAATAAAAAAGATACATGCAACGTTCAAATACGAAAATGGATACAGACTCAAAATGTGAGGCAAGAAACTTTCAGGCTTCTGGCCCAGCTGGCTGATTGTTGAAGGAGCGGATGAGGACAGACCTCTGTCAGGCTTGAGTCCTTTAGCGATTGAGAAATAAATCAATGACCTCCTCAGAAAACCAAAGAGTGTAAAGAGACTGAGGAACGGTTCACTTCTAGTTGAGTGCTCTGCCACGCTGCATTCAGAAATAGTGTTAAAGCCCGTTTCTTTGGTCGATCGTCCGATCAGGGTGTCTCCACACAAGACTCTCAACTCATCCAGGGGAGTAATCCGATGGCAGAGATCTGAGAGGAGTGTCGGAGGCAGAGATCTAGGCAGAACTGGCATTGCAAGGAGTGACCAACGTTCATCGTGTTCTTGTGCGCAAGGGTCATGACAGAGTCCCAACTTCTTGACTTTTTGCTTCACATCTCTTCCAGAGTCAATCAAGGTTAGCTACCTGAGAGGTCCAGTGTCGCTATACATCCCTTCATTTGAGCGCTGTTTCAAGTGCCAGAGGTTTGGCCATGTGAGGGATCGGTGCACAGAGGAAGAGGTGTGTGGCACCCTGCTGCCAGTCAGTCCACGAGGGTGTGTGTGACAGTCCACCACTCTGTGCCAACTATGAAGGCAACCACCCATCATCTTCTAAGACCTGCCCTAACTGGATGAAAGAGAAAGAGATTCAGGGGGTCAAGGCAGAACAGAGAATCCCGTTCTTTGAGGCAAAAAAGATTGTAATGAAGACTCAACCAACTGCTGGACTTTCGTTTGCAGCTGCAGTAAGGAAGCCATCAGCGGTCAGCATTGGCGTGCAGACGGTCGAATTTTCATTTGCCAAAAGTCAATCAGGAACAAAGTCGGTGGCCTTAAGTGGATACACTGTGTGGTGAACCCCAGATTCCTCGGCAGTCTCCATCAGTAGATACAGCTCTGTCTTCAACACCCACTCCTGCCCCCAGGCCATTAAGGGGCAAAAGATCTACAGGTCCTGCAGGGCGCCAAACGTTGAGATTATTGAGGTTCTGGGCAAGCTAACCCCCCCCCCCCCCCCCCCCCCCCCCCCCCCCCCCCCCCCCCCGGGCACCCTACAACTAACAGTAAAGGAGCTGGCGGTTTTGGAGGAAAGGCAAAATCACTGTCCGAAAAGAGAGGGCCTAATATGTCATCGGATTGAGAGAAAAAAAAGCAGAAAGAACTCCAACAGGTTTTAACGTCCTTTCATAACCAGCCTTACCTACGGCACTTGGAATTGCGGGTGGGGTCTCGTTACTCATCCACAAATCTGTGTTATCAGCCCTGCTAACCTTAAATCTGCTCTACAAGCTTTTAGTTGCCAGAATCTCTTTACATAAAAGAGTACCATATATATACCTCCATCATCATCTGTCAGTCAACAAGAGCTGGTCAGCCTCATGGAAGAACTCCTACGACCTTTCTTTCTTCTGGGGACCTGAACGGCCACTCTCCTCTTCATTCTTCAAACGGCACTCATTCTTGCCTAGGTGAGTCTGTATGCGATCCCTCCCTGGTCTTGGACTTTGACTGGAGTGTTCATGATGATCTACAGGGAAGTGACCTCTTTCAAATAGGCTTGAGACACCAAACTACAGAACATATCATTTTACCAGAACACCTTAACTTTAGGAAAGCCAACTGGGATTGTTTGGCTATGAACATACGAAACGAAGTAGTGGAAGATAAAGTTCTGCAAAGTTCTAACCCTGCGGAAACCAATATCATCATCAACTGTGCCACAAACATCATTCCGACTACTACTATCAAACCGCAAATGCCCAAAACTCCCTGGTTTGATACTGAGTGCCAACAAGTCCAAACTCAACGCCGAAAGGCTGAACGTGTTGTCTGTCGCTGGCCATCAATACCTAATGCGAGGGCCCACCAAATCTCTGCGTCAATCTTGCTATATTTTCTAAAAGTGTAAACGTCAGTCTTGGAGAAACTCCTGCTCCAAGTTAATAGCAAAGACCCCCAAGAAGGAAGTACGGAAAGAAATTTTTAAAAAATCAATAGAATAAAATACAAATCCTTCTATCCATCACCTGAAACTTGAAGAAGCCCTGATCACAGATAAACAAGCCGCAGCTAGTCTGCTGGCCTCAGCTATTGAAAAGAACTCTTCCTCCAAAAATAAAATGGCTGCTTTTCTGAAAAAAAAACAAAACAAACAAACTTTAAACATAAAAATCTCCTTGTAACTTCTCATCGCTCAATACTGAAGCCTTCAATCTGCCATTTTCGATAAATGAACTGAAATCATCTCTGCGAGTCTGCAACGATTCTGCTCCTGGCCTGGGTGAGATCCACCATCAGCTTCTGAAACATCTCCAAAAAAAAACTGTCTCCAGACCCTTCTGAAAGTCTACAGCCATATCTGGATCGCTTCCATCCTCCTAGTGGGAAGCCCAGATCTTTTATCATTCCTAAGCCTGGAAAAGTCCTTACCAACCCTTCGAACCATCGTCCAATGGCTTTGACTAGCTGCCTCTGCAAGCTAATGGAAAAGAAGGTCAACTCCCGACGGATGCGGAAGCTGGAAACCAATGGCCTTTTAGCCAGTGAACAGTGCGGGCTCCGGAAGTACCTATAGACAGTTGCCCACTTAGTCCGTCTGCAAACCACCATCTGCAACGCCTTCACCGATAAACAGCATGTGGTCGCTATCTTTGTTTATCTGGAAAAAGCGTACGACACCACTTGGAAACTTTAACTTGGTTTTCATGGTCATCTGCCTTCATTTATTCAAAACTTTCTGGAGAATCGGCAGTTCCAAGTCCGTATTGGCACCACGCTGTCTGACATCCTTGGGCAGGGTTTTGGTGTACCTCAAGGGAGTATTCTTACTCCTGCTCTCTTGAGTATCAAATCAACGATATTGTCGATTCAGTAAACATGGGTTCTCAGTCCTCTGTTTGTTGATGACTTCGCACAGTACGCAGCTGAAGCCTCTTACGCCAGCGTACAGTGTCGACTTCAGCGATGTATGAACAAGATTCAACAGTGGGCCAAAGAAAACGGGTTTACTTTTTCAAGCACCAAACACACAGTCAATCCATTTCACACAGTTTCGTCAATTCTTTGCTGTTCCTGAAATTCGTCTGGACAAGACCACCATTCCAGCTGTGAAAGAAGTCAAATTTCAAGTTGTTATTTTCGATCAAAAACTAAACTTTATAGCCATATCCAACACTTAAAAACTGCGTGTCAGAAAACTCCGTACATTCTGAGAGTTGTGGCCCACACAGATTGGGACGCTGACAAGAAAACCCTCCTTCATCTTTACAGGGCCTTGATCCGCTCCAAACTGGACTATGGATGTGTTGGTACGGCTCGGCCAGACCATCCCACCTGAAAAATCTAGATCCAATCCACCATCAAGGGCTTCGATTGTGTCTGGGTGCATTCCGCACCACTCCTCCTTCTACAGCCTGTATGCTGAGGCAGGAGAAACGTCCCTCTCAACTTGCCTTGAACTACTGTCTGAATCTCTCTTCTGAACCTCAAAACCATGCATATGACTGTATTCTTGACCCCAAGTTCCGAAAGACCACCCCAGTTCCATTCCACCCTTAGGAATTCGTCTTCTTCCCCATTTCAACAAAGCAAATATAGACCTTGGGGTAGTTTGTGATTTATCCAAGTTTCCTGATGACTCTCCATGGACTTTCTTCACTCTATAGATCCGGTTTGATTTAGCCTCGTTCAGGAAAGATTCCACTAGTTCCTTGGCATACACGTCCCTTCTTGCTGAACTGTGTTCAAAGTGGATATCCTTCAAAGGAACTTTTACCAATGGTTCCAATCTGAGGAGGGAGTTGCCTCTGCTGTGTTTTGTGCAGCACATCCCCTCAGAGACATTCTGAGCACATTCCAACTGACAGCTCCATCTACACTGCTGAGCTGACAGCCTTGGTCCTGCTATTATAATGGTCTGTAAATCCAGTCATAAAGGTTTCCTCATTTTGCAAGACTCCCTTTCTGCTTTAGAGGCCATTGCCGGCCGTAATATCAAGCACCCTCAGCTGCTGAAAGTTTTCGAACTGTACATATCTCTGAAATCAGATCGATACAACATAGTTTTTGCTTGGGTTCCCAGCCATGTGGGCATTCGAGACAACGAAGTGGTTGATCGACTTGCCAAGAGTGCCAAAAAGGAGAAGTTGAGCAGGTTGTCTATTCCTCACACTGATCTGAAACCCGAAACACAAGCTTACGTCAAGGACCTCTGGCAAAAGGAACAGAACTCGCAGACGGATAACAAGCTATTTCAAATTCGTCCATACTAGAAAGAGTTTTTACCATGTTCCCGAGGCGGCCGTAAAGATGAAACAGTCTTGTGCCGTTTGCATACAGACCACTCTTTTTACACCCATTCTTATCTTTTAAAAGGTGAAGTTCCCTGGTGCATTCCATGTCATTACGACTCACAGTGAACTATATTCTTTTAGAGTGTTGCGTCTTGCATGATGTGAGACATAAACACTTTACAGCAGACTCCCTGAAAACCCTGTCCAGAGATGTCTTTGAATTTCTGAAAGACATGAACATTTTTCACCTGATGTAAGATTTTGTGGATGAAAAATTTTTAACGAAGTTTTTGGTGCGTTTTAGAAGGAAGGGGCATTTTAAAGAGATATGTGAATGGGTTTTTTTGTGACTTGTGAGCTGACTTTAACGTGGTGATATGGCCCTCTGCGATCGGCTGGGCTAGAAGCAACATTCCCCACCTACTTACTCCTCTGATGAGTATAACAGAATTGGCCGGATCTTTCCATTTAAAAAGAAATTAAAAAGGTATCTGAAACCAAGAATATTTTAATTTCATGACACTCTCTGACTTTTCCATTAAACTAATTGCACATTCAGATACACACATACTTAGCTCACAATGACGCTCCCTGACTTTTCCATTAAACTAATTGCACATTCAGATACACACATACTTAGCTCACAACTCAACTCTGCCCAAATGAGCGGAGATCCAATCATTCAGTCCGATACGATCCCCTATCCTCAGGAGAGCGTTCCTGTACACGTCTGTTATCCGTTCGTCTTCCTCTGAAAATCAGAGAGAGTGATAGAGGGATATATATATATATATATATATATATATATATATAGATAGATAGAGATAGAGAGAGAGAGAGAGAGAGAGAGAGAGAGAGAGAGGGGGGGGGGGGGGGGGAGGGAGAGACTGAGAGAGAGACAGAGAGAGAGGCGTTTGGTTGCATGAGAGAGAGAGAGAGAGAGAGAGAGAGAGAGAGAGAGAGAGAGAGAGAGAGAGAGAGAGATTTTCATTACGCCATTTCTTTCTTTCTTTCTTCTTCTTCTTCTTTTTGTTATATACATGTAAAGTGGTTTTCGTTCACAGGAAAAACAAAAAAAAAACATGCTCAATAATTGTTCATCATAAGCATGCAATAGACGCGCGCGAGCACACACACACACACACACACACACACACACACACACACACACACACACACACACACACAGAGAGAGAGAGAGAGAGAGAGAGAGGAGAGAGAGAGAGAGAGAGAGAGAGAGAGAGAGAGACTCAAGTCTCAAGACTCAAGATAATTTATTCACGTTTTAGGCCATAGCCCCTGGTGAGGGGGACTGCGGGTTAATTACAGTCACCTTAGTACCTGAGCAACTGCACGCAGACATAACAAATACATATTCGAAATAATACTTTATGACAGAATACACGATCGCAATTTGAATGCTTTGAATAAATAAATTGACACATTTTTAACAGTTTGCTCATGAGTACATGCCATAAGAAGAGCCAATCTAAACTGGCTTGGGAATTTATAAAACTGATTGGTATATACTGAACTCTTAGTTTGTGCACGGCAGGACAAACACACAAAATGCACTTCATTTTCTGTATCCTTTCTACAAAGTGGACATATCAAATCTGCTTCACTATGAGAACGATAACGGTAATAATGCTCGACAATTTCAGAAATACCAAGTCTAAATCTAGTTGTTATATATTTTAAGTGCCTGTCCAGATTTAGCTGTAGATAAGTTTTAACATCAGGTACAGAACAAAAGGACCTGTAATACATAAATCTTTCACTGTTATCCATATGAAAATTCCATTCCTGCCACCTGCACAAAATTAGTCTTTCTCTAAAGACTCTGAGAAAATCGCCAGTCGCATTAACGCCTTGATTCAACCAAACATAACCCAATCCAAACAGATACAGTTTACAACGAACATTTGAGACCCAGTTTCTTTTGTCACGTTCATCTAAATCAAACAACATACGGTAGGCCTTGTATGGTAATCTGCTCTCATGCAATCTTGTTAATTTTAACCAAAACTTAACACATTTTATGGCAGAGTTTATGTACATAGAGTACCTGTTCGTTTCGCCATATACAAGGTCATTGGGTGTCCGCAGTTCAACTCCTAGAAATCTCTTGAGCCCAAATAAGTGTACCTTTTCGCATTGCAGAGCTGCTTTTTCTAACCCCCATAACTCGGCACCATATTGTACTATTGGCTGAATCTGTGCGTCAAACAGTTTCAGAAAAGTATGCAGGGAATTATTTTTCAACTTAAAGAGTTTTTGCAAAATACATAACAAGCATTTTTGGCTCTACTCGAAAGGTTATTACAAACTGCTACAAAACTAAGTCTGTGTGGAAAAAGTAAATTCCTAAGTACTTATATGCATTAACGACAGGCATAGTTATACCGTTGAAAGTCCATTTTCATATGCAGCTAAATGCCCCCCTTTCCTAAATACAACAACATTACTTTTATCCATATTTACCTTTAGACGTAAGGCTGACGCTGCGCTATGCAAACTATTTATCTGGGTTTGTAGACCAACGACTGTTTCAGCCAACAAAGCCACATCATCAGCCAATAGCAATATGAACAGCTCAAGTAGTCATACGTAAACATCACACCGTGTCGACCGCCTCTTATTACTTCCAGTGCTAATTCATTGATGAATAAAGAAAATAAAACAGGACTGCATACATCACCTTGTTTCACCCCACGAGTACAGTTAATGTAATTAGTTAGATTAGCACCACATCTGACCCTAGCCTTTACACTGACATACATGCTACGAACACATTGATACAGTTTACCTTTGATTCCATTTTTTCAAAAGGATTAGCCACAACAAGTTTCTTTCTATTGAATCAAACGCCTTTTCAAAATCAATAAAGGCAACATATAACTTACGATTGAAACAAAACTTTTTTGTATTAGTGCCAACAAAGTAAACATATGATCAACTGTTGAGTATCCTCTTTTGAATCCTGCTTGGTGTTCACCTGTCAAATTATATTTTTCTACCCATTCTTGAAGTCTGTTATTTATAACTGCACTTTATATTTTACTGCTGCTGATATCACATAAAGGTATGCCTCTATAATTACTGGGATTATTAACATCACTTTTTTTTTTAATAAAGAGGTATTATAGAATCAGTCCAGTTGTCTGGAAAAATACCTTTGTCGAACAAGGCATTAAAAATTTTCACAAAAAAGTCACCAACCCGACCTCCAGCATATTTCAACATTTCCCCCCAATGATTCCATCTGGACCAGCAGCTTTACCATTCTTTAACCTATTTATGCAAGCAGTACCTCTCTCTCTCTTGATATAGGGCGATTCATAGCCATCGTTTCATCTCCATCGTCCTCAGAATAGTCTTGAGCATTATCCGGAAAAAACGATACCTCTTGTTTCCTCTAGTTCTAGTAAACCCTTGAAATGCTTAAACCAGTCTTCAACTGTTAAATTATTATGAACGTGTTTCCGTTTAGAAGATATTGTATGCACAGTTTCCCAAAACTCTCTATGACTGTTTACACTAGTGACAGGTTTTTCCAATAGCATGTCATTGTACTGTTTTCTTTTTCTTTTTAACAAGTTTTATATTCTCTTCTAGCAACACAAT
Organism: Conus betulinus; assembly: GCA_016801955.1. Classification (NCBI taxonomy): domain Eukaryota; kingdom Metazoa; phylum Mollusca; class Gastropoda; order Neogastropoda; family Conidae; genus Conus; species Conus betulinus. The sequence continues at coordinate 115,306 of JADBJO010000634.1, read as the reverse complement.
AAGCATGACTGTCCCTTTTCATCTCTTGTGTTTCTAAGGTATACGAGCAGATCTTTTGCTCTTGCTTTGTTTAATTTGCATTCTCTATCATACCAGTCACTCTTGTCTCTCCCTGTCAAATTAATTTTCTTTTTCATAAAATCAACTTGTTTCCTAATACATTCATTAAACATGGTCAAAGCATCAAAGCATCATTGCAACTAACATCAATCAAACTAATTGCATGATCAAGCAAAGATTGCATGATCAAGCAAAGAGACTGCATTGCACTAACAAAAACATTTTCAGAATCACAATTCCACACAAACTTTTCAATTACCTGTTGTCTTTCCATCGGTGTAGGAGCATGCATAATATTGTTTCTCGGGGAAAATTTGCAGTATAACTCAATGGGTAAGTGATCCGACTCTAGTCTGTCTGAAACAATCAATTTACATGAAGAAGAAAGGATGGTGGACAATTCTTTAAATAGGAAATAATCATTAACACTGCTTCCTGTTTCAGATATATATGTATAATTGCTGTCGGTATTACCACTGCAAAAACCATTAAGAATACACAAACCAAGAGCTGTACACATATTTAACAAACATTTACCATAGCTATTAAGTACATTATCTGCAGATTTTCTTACATAGCCATCCAAAGCAGAAAGGGTGTTAAAACTGATCGCAAGGTCCATTATTGCCGTCAAATATATCTGGAGAAAAATTGAAAGTTCTGCTATTTAAGTCTCCAGAAACAATCACATGTGCATCATCAAACTGAGTTATACAATCAAAAAGACACTCTTCAAGTGCACTTATGCCATGTTCAACATCAAAAATGAATGTAAAAAGTTGAACCCGCAGGTGGAACATAAGGGGGGTACGTGAAATGAGTTCAGAAGAGACGAACGCATGGTTAATGAGCTCCGGACAATTTCGGTACTTACAGTGGAATCTGAAAGTGTTCGAATCCTGGATTTTGTCGACAGTTTTATGATTGACGATGCCTTCCTGGCAGCTGGATTTCCGCGTCAAATGTGGATGTTTTCAGCCAGTCTTCATTAACTTTATGTTGAAAAAGGCCAGAAAATATGCCTTCATGTTGCACAGGACATTGAATCTCAGGACGGCGGTGAGCGGTGTTATAGTAGGTTGTCTCCTCACATATTTGTTCTGGGGGCAATTTTCTACTTCAATGTGGCGACGTGGAACAGAACCCAGGGCCACGAAAGGACACTTATCGCCAAACGTCTTTGACCAGGGATACCCGGAGTGTCAGCACGGAGAAGACAGGAGAGAGACAACCAGTTCTACTCCGCCTTTCCAACCTGCTCCTGAACCTACCATGCAGAACTTAATGTGTATGCTACAGACGTTGAATTCCAAATTTGACAACATGAATGAAGACATTAAGAACATGAAGGAAGATGTAAGTGACATTAAAGACGATGTGAAGGACATCCGGGATGCTCACTCTGCACTTCAGGAAGAGGTGAAGTCCTTGAAGAATGAAGTGGATGACCTACGACGGGAAAATGATGAGCTGAAGAGGCGGATGCTGGACACAGAACGAAAGGCCGACGATCTGGAAGGGCGCTCAAAGAGGAATAATCTGATCTTCTATGGACTCCCTCGTAAAGAGAATGAGACCCAGACAGACTGTGAAGGACTTTTCAGCGGTGTGATCGCAAACAAACTCGATCTGACCGGCGACTTCCAGTTTGATCAAGTTCATCGCCTAAACGTTAAGCATAACTCGCCAATCATCGCTCGCTGGACCTTCTACAAAGATAAGGAGAAAATACTTAAAGCTAAAAATAAGCTGAAGGGTAGTGATGTGTTTGTTGGAGAAGACTTTTCCCTTCGGGTAAGAAATATACGAAAGACTCTCTCTCCACATCTGAAAAAAGCCAGAACTGAAAACAAGCGGGCCACGATGATTTTTGACCATCTTCTCACAGAGGGGAAAAAGTTTTTTCTTGATGATGGGCAAAACTAGAGGGAGGTTGAATAGGGGGGTGGCCTGCCCAGATTGACACCGGTAGCTCAGGTAAGGTGGAGTCGTGACTACCGTGCAAAACACGCGGCTTTTACGGAGGCCGAAGGCACGAGCGCAGTGAGCGATGAACCGGTCAGTGGTATAAACACTGGATTCTTTATGGGGCACGGAAGGGGGAGGTGGTTGTAAACACGAAGAGTTTGAAAATAATCTTCTAAGTTCAAATGTTTTTCATGTTAAATGTCATGATATTTGTACAGATGATTGTGAAACAGACTTGTCAGATTACCGAACGAATTGCATGGACGAAAACAAGGTTGTCGACAAACCATTTCAGGAATTGAAACATACTTTGCCGATGGATGTAAACATTGGTGGATGTAATGAGGGGCATTTCAAAACAAGAGAATCGTAAAGAGAAAGGTGTGAGTGGTGAAGATAGTTTGTCAAAGAAACAAGAGATGAATCAAAGATTAAGATCTCAAAATGGAAAGGAATGTATGAATGGTAATACTGTTGATATTGAAGTTAGTGAAGTCTTTAGAAAATGTGAGGTTTGTTTTTCATTCATACATTGGAATGTAAGTGGACTTATGTCTAAAATACGAAACAGAGATTCCATGTCCTATTTGACTGATTTTGATGTCATTTGTCTAGCTGAAACTTTTGTAGATAATCTTCAATACGTTACATTCCCAGGTTATACTGTCTTTTCTAAACCTGCCATTAATTTACCAGAAAAGAAGAATGTCAAGCGGCATACTATGTCTTTTTCGAAATAAATTCATGTCTTATATAAAAGAAATCAAGACAGATTGTC
>JADBJO010000634.1:92500-100000 GCA_016801955.1 Conus betulinus | reverse complement strand
AGCTCCTGGTCCAAACCGCCAATAACACAGCCAAGCCTCAGCCAGCCATCACCATTGATGCAGTCCAACTGAAGCAAGTTGAAAGCCTCGAGTATCTGGGCTGCGTTATCTCTGCAGATGGTTCACTGGACAAAGAGATCAAGCCCATGATCGAGAAAGCCAGCCAGTCCCTCGGAAGATTAAACGTGAAGGTCCTCCAGCAGAAAGGCATAAGGCTATCTACAAAGCTTAAGATCTACAAGGTTGTAAATCTTTTCTTCACTACTGTATGGATGGGAAAATGTGGACCCTGTAACGAAAGCATGTCAAGCAGCCAGAGCAGTTCTATATGCGATCGCCGCGCAGTGTTATGGGCATTCGCTGGCAGGACAAAGTCACAATCCAAGAGGTGATGGACAAAGCTGGCTTGACAAGCATTGAGTCAATGTAACTGAAGGCTCAGCTACGCTGGACTGGGCACGTCATCAAAATGGACGATAGCCGCATCCCCAGACAACTGATGCATGGTGAGCTCATGGAAGACTCACGCAGACAGGGAAAGCCCAAACTGAGATGCAAAGATACCCTTAAGAGCAATTTCAGATTCTGCGGTATCCAGCCTCGCGAGCTCGAAACCCTTGCTGCTGACATATCATCTTCGAAGTCCCTCACCTACAAAGCAACAGCTGTCTTCCAAGAGGACAGAAGACTGCGCCTCGTCGCTGCAAGGAACAGACGTCACAGGGCCTCGTCCTCTTCAGTCCCAAACTCAGACCGTCGATGTGTCATCTGTGGGCGCCTGTGTGCTTCCAGCCTCGGGCCTTTGAGTCACATGCGCTGTGATCGTCATCGCCGATTACCCAGACCATCGTCTTCGTCGGCTCCTGACGGACTACTACTACTACTACTACAATTTAAAAAATACAATAAAATCTGTTCACCCCATAACTCTAAACATAGATCTATCCGTTAAATTCAATACGAAAGAATTCATCCGAATCTAATAGGAATATCAGTACTCAGTCCTGATGTACTCCCCTCCCCCTTCCCTTCTCTCCTTCCCTTCCTTCCCCAGCCCCATCCCCCCCCCGTCCCCCTGGTCAAATGAGTCAGACGACATGAACCGAATTAAACCCGCAACCCAAAACATTCATCCACATTCACTCACCCACTTGTCCATCCCATCTGACCTAATCCGGCCACGTCCTCTACATTCAAGCAAGAATCCCTATCTGTGTTCTAGATGAAGTGGTACCTCCTGATGCTGACGGTGGGAAACTGCCTGGAGGTGCTCTTCACACTGAGCACCTTGCTGGGCTCCACCTTCCACGAGTCGTGGCTGGGCGGGGACCTGTCCTGCAAGTTCCTCATGTTCATGAACCCCTTGGGACCCAACCTGGCCAACATGGCGCTGGCCGCTTCCGCTGTCACGTGCTGCTGACTGCCATCACCTGTTCCCATGGCAACCGATTACGTCACATCCTCGTGCTGGGGCTCTTCGTGCTGTTGAGCTTGCCTCTGCCTGTATCCAAGGTGATATGTGTGTGTGTGTGTGTGTGTGGGGGGGGGGGGGGGGGGGGGGGGGGGGGGGGCGCGCGCGCGCGCGCGCGCGCGCGCGTGTGTGTGTGTGTGTGTGTGTGTGTGGTGTGTGTGTGTGTGTGTGTGTGTGTGTGTGTGTGTGTGTGTGTGTGTGTGTGTGTGTGTGTGTGTGTGTGTGTGTGTGTGAGTGTGTGTGTGTGTGTGTGTGTGTGTGTGTGTGTGTGTGTGTGTGTGTGTGTGTGCATGCATGTGTGCGTGCGTGCGTGCGTGTGTGTGTGTGTGTGCGTGTGTGTGTGTGTGTGCGTGTGCGTGTGCGTATGCACGTTCGCGTGTGAGGAGCGGAACTCTATATAAATTGATATGCACGGGTGCCCTGGCACATACGGCTCTAAATACATTCTTGACTATGTATGTTACGCTCGTAAACATTCCTGGACACACCTACGCCTACAAACACACGCAAGACTAACCGTCCCACAACAGCAGGGACGTAGCTGTAAGGCAACTCTGTCCTTATCACCTATAAACCGCGTGAGGCACAAAGGCATTGACGTTGCTGCTGTTTGAATAGCGATCTCACTGGAGTACTTTTCATTTCTCATCTGGCCAGAGGTGTTATTTGTGTCCTCTCCCTCATTCCAGGAGGCGTGCAGAAATGGCCTCAGTATTGGTCGTCCGCATGAAGTGACTAAACGATGTCTCACATGTAGTACGCACTAAGCGAATGCTTAAGAATCCCATCTTCAGCGTGGTGTCAGAGCGGACAGTGGACAGAGTGATGATCATCATCATCATCATCATCATCATCATCATCATCATCATCATCATCATCTTCATTATCATCATCATCATCATGAACGGTCTGTCTAGATCCCCATCTTCAGCATGGTGTCAGAGCGGACAGTGGACAGAGTGATGAATCATCATCATCATCATCATCATCATCATCATCATCTTCATTCATCATCATCATCATCATGAACGGTCTGTCCAGATCCCCATCTTCAGCGTGGTGTCTGAGCGGACAGTGGACAGCGTGGTGGACACCTGCACTGACCTGGGCTTCTCCATGACGCTGACCCCACACTACCGTTTCTATTACTTCGTGGCCGGCTCCATCGCCCTCCTCTTTTTCCCCCCTCGTCCTCATCGTCGGCGCCCTGGGCGGAGCTGTGATGGTCAACTGCATGGGGGCCAGAGGTAGAGGGCAGCTCTGAAAACTTGCGTTTCTTTTCTTTTTTTTTTTATCTTTAATCAGCGTAATGAATCTAGTTGCAAAATGAGGCGACTGCAGGCGGATATCTAAATAAAATAAAAAAAATTATCTATAACGCTCCGCCGAAAAATGTAGACAAACGAATCACAAGACAAAACGCACGCGTTTCGACCTCCTAGGTCTTCTTCAGGCAAGATACACAACGCTCAGGACAAGGAAAATGAACGAGCAATCACTTATCTTTATCACTTTGGCGCAAGATGGGCGTTGAATGAAGACGAGGCTGTCAGGAAAGAGACAATGCGAGTTGAGGTAGTAATGATGATAGTAAACGATACTGATGGGAATAAAATAATGATAATAATGGTGATGAAAATATTGAAAAAATAACAAAAAAAAGAATTACTACCACTTTTGGTGATAATAGGGCAATAGCAGTTGTAGTACAGGAGAAAGAAGAGCGGGCTAGATGATTATAGAACAGCATGGTTGTCGTGGCAACAGTGACGATGGAGATGAGAATGGAAAATAATGGTAATGTCATTAATAATAATGATAATAATGCTTATTATGGTAATATCAATTAATGACAATGATAATAACGCTAATGATGGTGATAACAATTAATAGTAATGATATTAATGCTAATCATGGTAATATTAATGATAATAATGGTAGTGATGCCAGTGATGGTAACATCAAATAATGATAATGATAAGAATGCTAATGATGGGAAATCAATTAATAATAACGATGATCATGCTAATGATGGTAATGTTAATTAATAATGATGATAATAATGCTAATAGCATAATTGAGAGCAGTCAAGCGCGCAGAAAGAGGACAATGCGCTAAGACACTGGCCTATCATAGCACTTCTGAAAGTCATTCTTATATAAACTGCTCCAGTCTCAAGACTAGAGTAAAGTCAACTAGTAAGCCACCGTGTTTCATGAAGAGTGAAGAGAGAAAGTAAATCCAGACAAAAATGAAATTCTAGCAATATTTTTCAGTCTGTTGTCCCCTTTTTTTTTAATCATATAACTTACAAAATGTATCCTTTTTTCTAATCACTTAACACAATATCATATCAATATCAAAAAACAGAAGTAACAGCACAAAAAGAGAGAGAGAGAGAGACAGAGAGAGAGAGAGAGAGAGAGAGAGAGACAGAGACAGAGAGAGACAGAGAGAGAGAGAGAGAGACAGAGAGAGAGAGAGAACACAGAGTTGTGCTGAAAGCAGGAAAGATGTAGGTGCCACCTTAAATCGCATGGTCTGTCCGGCGAAAATTTTCCAAACATAATGTGCAGAGAAACGGCATAAACAGTTTTGGTGAATGTACACATATAGATGTTGATAGCATAAGCAGTGTGTGATGCTGAAGTTGTCCTGTACTCCGGAACACTGAAATTGTTCCAGTTTTATCTACATTCCCCAAAAGTGCAGCAGTGATAATGACTGATCGCCACTTTTTTGTTTGTTTGTTTGGTTGGTTGTTTTAGTGATTTGTTTTAGCACGATGATTGCTGGTTTGTCGCAAGATAGATATAACCGGAGAACAACAACCATCGTATAAATATCAGTCATACTTATGATGATGATGATGATGATGATGATGATGATGATAATACAGATAATACTCGTAATCATAGAAGTAGCAAAAACAATAACAGCAACAACAACAACAACAAAAACAACAACGACAACGATAACGACAACAACAACAACAACCACCACTACTACAACACCACCACTACTACTACTACTACTACTACTACTACGACTACGACTACTACTACTACTACTACTACTACTACTACTACTACTGCTCAGTGTGCGAAACGCGGAAACACCTCAAAATCGCAAAAGATTATGCAGTCACATCCCATCTTCCTCCCCTTTCCGTCCTCTCTTCCCCTCCATAAAAAATGAAAGAGAGAGAGAGAGAGAGAGAGACTGAACGAAACAGTGTACAAGAGAGAGAGAGACAGAGAGAGATTACTGAACAAAACAGTATACAACAACGACGTGAAAACCGGGAATTAAACCCTGTCCCTGTCATCAAAAAAAAAAAATGCAATATACACAGTCGTACATGCCGTCCGTTCAGCTCAGTGTTTACAATGACAATAGTGCACTCGCAAAGGTGCCAAAGTCACATCTTCGTTGTCAGATTCTGTATATTGTTAAACGAAATTCGAAAAGTGGATTTCGACTTTAAAAAAAAAAAAAAAAATTCCGCGCGCGCGCGTGCACGCGCGCATGTGTGTGTGTGTGTGTGTGTGTGTGTGTGTGTGTGTGTGTGTGTGTGTGTGTGTGTGTGTGTGTGTGTGTGTGTGTGTGTGTGTGTGTGTGTGTGTGTGTGTGTGTGCGTGCGTGTGTGTGTGTGTGTGTGTGTGTGTGTGTGTGTGTGTGTGTGTGTGTGTCAGTGTGTGTGTGTGTGTGTGTGTGTGTGTGTGTGTGTGTATCAGACACAGCAAGAGAGCAAGTACGTGAAGAACACAGAGTGAGAGACAACGGGCCAACAGACAGTGCAGGTATCTGATTGTTCTTTAGCTGCTTGGTTGGCTGGTAGACCGGTCAGATGGTTGGTTGGCTGGTGGTAGACCGTCAGATGGTTTACTGGTGGGTTGGTTGGTTGGTTGGTGGGGGGTGGTGGGTGGGTGTTTGTTGTTGTTGTTTTTGGTTCGTCATGCTGTTTGCTTAAATCTAGTAATGCCATTAGCATTGCTATTTGTTTCGTTCATTATCATCAATTTGCTCGTTTTCTTGCTCGTGTTTATCATCGTAATCACCAGCATCATCATCATCATGGTTATCATCATCATCATCATCATCATCATCATCATCATCATCATCATCTTTGTCACCATCATCATGTTCTTATGTTATTTTTCTTCTTGTGAAAGTTTATCATCGTCATCATCATCATCATCATCATTATCATCATAATCCTCACGGCCATCAGCATCATCATCATCATCATCATCATCATCATCATCATCATCATCATCATCATCATCATTTTACGTTTGTTCTTGTTGTTTGTGTTTCATCATCATCGTCGTCGTCATCGTGATTCTTACCACACCACCACTACCATTATCATCTATTTCTTCTTGTTGAAGTCAGAAAGCACTACACACCCATACGTCTTTCATCTTTTAATTAATACACTTATTTTGGGCTTTTATTTTCTGAAATATTTCTCTTATTATTCTGATGTGTGTGTGTGTGTGTGTGTGTGTGTGTGTGTGTGTGTGTGTGTGTGTGTGTGTGTGTGTGTGGTGTGTGTGTGTGTGTGTGTGTGTGTGTGTGTGTGTGAGAGAGAGAGAGAGATTTCCTGACTCATTTATCTATTGAATCATCCACTCTACTAATAATGTCTGTAGACTTAATGGTACTACTGTTTTCACCCAAACAATACCCTTAGTATTAACAGTTTCGCTGTCTTAATCGCCATTAAGAACGGTATCTCTGATGGCATAACTTAGTAAAAGAGTGAGCGAATGACTGACAAGGAACGATTATTTCGTTTGTGATGGGCGGAGTGATGGGTTTCCTAAATTAATGCATCGATGTATCAACTGATTACAGAGGACACGGGCGCAGAATCCAACACGGCAGAAGTCACGCTGACAATCATCTTGGGTGAGTGTCCAGTAATTGTACCGTCCAACCAAACTTCATCCTGACACTGTCATCATAGGAACGATCATCATCTTCATCATTGTTTATTCGTCGTCATTGTCGTCGCCTCTTCATCAAAGTCATCATCAGTTTGTTTTCAAAGTGAGGTGACTGCTGGCAGAAATTAAAAAAACAAAGCTCAAAAGAAAAGTGAGGGCCGGGATAGCTCAGCGGTAGAGCCCGGACTCGTCATCTTGGTGAATCTGGGGTTGCGTGTTCGAATCTCCGACTAGCCGTTTCGGTAGAGGGGGATTTTTCTCTCGGAGTTAGCATTGGTTCTGACTCCATTTCCCATACAGTCCTTAGAATGAGACTATAAATCGAGGTTCCGTGTGTGAACCCACGCATACTATTTTGCACACACGTAAAATCCCATGACCAACTTTTGAAGAAGAGAAGGCCAGTTTCGCCGTTGGTATGGATGACACCTTACACATAGCATCCACCTCCCCCGAAGTTGAAGTATGGCTGCCTTAATCGCGGGGTGAAAAACACGGTCATACACACAAAACTTCACTCCCTTTGTTGGGTAGATGGGATTAATCCTTGGATGTCTATACAGGGTGTCCCGCAGGAGTATCAGCCTGCGTATGCGGAAAGAGGAAGAGAAAAGAAAACTAAAAAAAAAAAAAAGAAAAAAAAAAAGAAAAATTACTATGCCGCCGAACGACAGAAACAAACAAAATACAAAACAAACACGACGCGTTTCGACCTCTTTGGTCTTCTTCAGCGTTGTGTTTGTCTTGTAGTTTGTTTGTTTCTTTCATTTGACGATTTAGTTTTTTTTTTTTTTTCATCATCGGTTTTAACCATAGTCATCTCAGTCATCTCATCACTATCAGACTCACTAAGAGGCCCGAAAGACCGTTTGTATGTGACGGCGCGAATATGATGAATACAGTGATAAAATGTTCGAACTGTTATGGACCTGTAATCCTGGCTATTTTTTGGTCGGTTACTGAAGTAGGGACATGCACAGTACGTGTCACTATAGGGGGACAGCAGCCCAAGACACCCTTCAGGGCTGTTTGAAATACTAACAGGGACATTCAGACGATAGCAAAAGCACTGCA
>JADBJO010000634.1:80000-87500 GCA_016801955.1 Conus betulinus | reverse complement strand
GGAGTCAAGGATCATCAAAGTATGGAACTGGCTGACATATTACTCGTAAGAGTCGAACAGCTTATGGGTGTATATGGATTGGGGAGAGGGAGGAGAGGGAGGAAGAGAGCGGGAGGAGGGATGAAAAAACCTTGCTGTACGTGCAAATTAGACGCCAAAACATACTGATATGGTATATGCCTAGAACAGGAGTTTTAACATTTCAAAAATTCGCGAATTGGAAAAAAAAAACTGTTGGGGTGGGGGAGGAGGAGTGAGGAAGGGGGGGGGGGGGGGGGGCGGTGGAGGAGTTGAAAATATCTTCCTCGTGGATTAGATTTAATCAGATAAAACGGCCAACATTGCCAGACTCCGACCATTCACATAACTGGAATTGAAAACACTAGACGTAAAAGGTTAAAGGACTTGATCTTATCATGAAGAGGCTGAAAGCGAGTTCTTGTACTAGTACAGTTAAATAGAAAATGAGGGATAGCGAGAGTCTGACCACATGCACAAGCAGGTGCCGGTTTTAAATACCTGCCTAACAAACCATTCACCAACAACCCATGTACAAGGTTACGGTTTGGGATTGGCCTTGGGGGACTACTACATTTTCTTGTTGGTTTAGTCATATCCCATCTGTGCTTCCGAACTGAATCTTCAAGGTATTGTTTCTGTATTATGTTCCAGAACCTGTGAGAATGTGAATAGCTTCAGATGAAGAAAGAAGGATATCACCATTCAAAACATAAGATCAATTTCCTGCTGCTTCCTTTGCATAAAAGTCAGCTAAATCATTGCCACGTAAAGGAGTGCCCTGGAACCCATAACAAAGTTATATTGATTCCCCCGGGTTATTAACTGATGAATGAGAATAGGATCTCACATACCAAGTCTGAACGACTAGATGTGGATTGACAATGTAGAGCCGTAAGTGCTGATTTTGAGTCGGTAATATAAGCATTTGTCTATGTATAACAGGCTGGTCAAGTATAAAATGTAGTGCTTTCAAAATGGCATATAACTCTGCTTTAAATATAGAACATCCTTTCCTTTCCATTTTTATGGAATTTCTTTCTAATGCTAAGCGCTGGCATTACAAAGGAACCCCCCATCGGAAGAATCTAAAACAGAACCATCCGTGAAAATGTCTAGACAGTATCGTATTTCCTATCTATCAAGTCTTTGGTATAGGATGATAGTAACAGAGGATTATCTATTTCATCAAGATCCCCGTAAGTGTAGATGATTTCAGCCTTCTCTGACAACCACAAAGGGCATGAACAACATGGAACAGCAGCAATACCATCAAGAGACATGTTACAGTCCTGAAACAGTGGGGAAACATAATCACCTAGGGACATGTACACCGCATTGTTACGGATCTCTCTTGAAATATAACGTTCTTCTATCCAGTTCAGTCGTGACTGAATTCGGGTGGCTCTAGCTCTCACTGTAAAATTACAGGCGCAACTCAGCCTTTGTTCATTTTATGGGTAACACACCAGCGTCCTTGTACGTCAAATCAATTGAAGCCAGTTGGGGAAGTCCTAATGCAATTTTAAAGGCCAACGAGTCAATACTGGTTAGCTTGTGTAAATCTGTCTTTCCAACAGTTAGAAAAACACCTTCTTGGCCGTATGACAGAATTGAAAGAACTAGCCCTGAGGCAACATAGACGAGATTTGATCCCCAGTTAATCAGAGGTATAGAGAAAGAACACGTAACAATCCATTTTTTTTTTCAAGCCTTTTCTACAAGGTAATTAATATGTTTACTCCAAAAGCGTTTATAGTGGAAGATCACACCGAGAAATTTAACTTGTTTGTTTGGGTATATCAAATTATCAACCCTTATAGAGACAGCTTCTCTGCCTTCAAACGCAATTGTTTTCTTTGTAAACATAACAAAAAGCGTTTTGTGAGTAGATAAACTGAACCCATTTGATTTTCATGTAATGGAAAATATTGTCATTATTTTTCCTGATACTGTTCAAGGATTTTCTTTCTTTTGGTTTGTTGTTAGGAAAAATTGCAGTTTACATTTCTCCACAGAGCAACATCATCTGCATACAGGGCTAATGTAGCACCTTTTGTATTAACCTGTTTAATATCGTAAAGCATCAACGAGAAAAGTGTTGGGGCTATTACATTTCCTTGAAGAACACTCATGTTAATAGCCTTGAGTTGATAAAGTTCCATGTACATTGACTTGGATAGTTCTGTCCGATAAAAAAAAAAAGCTTAAAGAAATTGGAAAAAAAACGACCTCGTATTCCTACTTCAAGTGCTATGTACAGCAATTTAGAATGCCACACTGAATCATAGGCTCTATGAACATCACAAAACGTTGCAAGGGTCGAATGACGCTTGGCAAGAGCTTTTTTTAACATTTGAGGATAAGTGGTCAGTGTGGTCTGTGACTCCTCTACCTTTCCTAAAATCATCCTGGAATAACGGAAAGACTCCCTTTTTTTCAAGGAAATGTTCTATTCTGTTTTTCATGATTGATTCAAAAAGTTTTTTCAATGTGAGGTGTTAAAGACATAGGTCGGAAACTAGAGGGAAGAGTTAGATTTTCCTTGTTTAATAATTGAGATGACAGTAGATTTTTTTCCAATCTGTAGGGACCATTCTAGCATTCCAACATATCTGAAAGAACTCCAACAGACTCTCAGGAAAATGCTTAATCATGTTATAGGAAATAGGATGTGAACCAGTAAATATCTTACCTGGATTTATACGCTTAAGTGCGAAACAGAGTCCATGCATTGTTAAATTTGTGTTCATATATGAAGTGTTTCTTTCTATGTTAAGCTGCTCGAAGTGTTGGTATTCATCCCCAAACTCCTTTCTACGAATTTGTTTAGACCGAGATAAACACTCAGTCTGACTCATGAAGCGAAAGTTTCCGCTAATAATTCAGCCTTTTTTGTTAGTTCTATAAATTTTATCATTAACATGCATAACAGGCTGAGGGTGATGGAATGTAGCCCTGATTTTTTTTTTAAAAAGGTCTTTCCATAATTTAGAAACGTCATGTGGATGTTTAGAACAAGTCATGATCAAATTACCATAGTACTTTTTTTTTTTTTTTTTTTTTTTTTTTGCAAGAGCTGGGCATACTGCTTTGTTACTGTAGTTATTAGCAATTTTTATTCAGATTCGGATTCAGAAAACTTTATTATGTCTCGTTAAAAGAGAAATTACATTCGTGACCGCTGCCCTAAAGGTTAAGACATACATATTATAGTTACAAACGTGACACAGAAAATTAAAATTACTTTCAAACAATAAAACATGCGTGTATCACCAAAATGGGAATTTCAATCTTTCTCCTTTTTGGTAGTGCAAATGAAGCATGAACTCAGCCACTCATAATTATATATATACATACATGTGTGCACGTATGAGAGGAGAGAGAGAGAGAGAGAGGGGGGGGGGGGGATTTATCATTGTACGTACTGTTTATTATTACTTAGGGTGTCTGTGAACGACGACTATTCATCCAGTTTTGAAATGTTTCTGTTTTCATTTTTACGGCTAACTCGTATTAGGAGTTCCACCAAGGGTTTGAAGCTCTCTTTTGTATGATCTTAAACTTAATCTTTGGAATGGCGCAAATCTGCTGCTCTCAGTATGAGATTTTGCAATTCTACATAATTGTTTTCAAGATCTTCTACTGATTCTATGTTATGATTAAATTTGAGCTAAAAGAGAACCAGTAATTAGAGTTTGGGCAAAAAGGTCCCAGTTAGCTCTATCTTCATTGTATTTTGTATATCCGGGGGTATGCTCAGTTTTCTCTGGACTCACTAAGATCTGAACTTCAACTGGAAAATGGTTACTACCTAGTGGTAACTGAATGACATTCCACGTACAAAGTGGAAAAATACCCGGAGATACTAAGGACAAAATCAATTGATTATTTTTCTCTGATCAGACCGATCAGCAATTCTGGTGACAGAGCCGTCATTTAGTATTGTTAGATCAGCATTTACTATAGCGTTAGCGAGATATTCATTATTGTTTGTGATGTTTTTTAGAACTATCGGATCATAGAGCACGATGGGAATTGAAATTACCTTGAATAATCCACTCCTTTTCTGAATCTACATCAAGCAACATGTCGGCTTCTTTCTTGGACACAGTAGCTAGGTAATAACAGTTCACAACTTGCAAACTCTGGCCCGTGATATTCACTACTATACAACAGGAATATAAGCGTTTGTCAATCGAGGTATAAGGTGTTTCAACATGTTGATACAAAATTTTCAACGATGCAAACATGGCAACTTTTGTTTCAGCATTTTTCTTCACAGCATCAGTCACTGAAGGAAAATAGTATCCCGTGAGTTTTGGTAAATCACTTTCATGACAAATCAGAGACTGCAGCGTAAGACATCAAAACTATGGTCTTGCAAAAACTGAATAAGGCAGTCAACATGTTACACTTGCTTCTGCTGTTCCATTGTAACAAATCTAAGACGATCTATGACTGGACTGTCCATGTTGTCTTTTGAACTGGTTGCCCACATTACAAGAACAGGAAGAATAATAACACTCAAAATCAGGCAGATTTTTGAAAGAGAAAACAAAGAAAGAACTTTTGTTTTGTGAAAGTTCATAACACTGGCGTGACAGTTTGAAGTAATTCTTTTACATTCCGAAATAGAAGATGTAAGCAGGTCCGTCACGTTTTTCATAATACTGATGAATTTTAATTGAAAGAGTTTCCATGAACACACCAATACTACCAAGATCAAAATTAGAAGGAGATGGACAGCCAGGCGATCCAACATTTGAAGACTCTGTTGGCTTACATTTTTTCTTAGGAGTACTAACAGGGGATGACAGTCCTGGCCTACGTTCACAAGTGTCTGCCTTGACGTTATCTTTTCCCAAGTCGGGAGAACAGGTTGGGTTTTTTTTTTTTTTTTTTTTTTTTTTTTTTTTTTTTTTTTTTTGAGACAGTTACTAGGAAGCAAGCCGCCTTTTTCGCGACCGGCGATTTACTTTTGTTCCCAGCTACAACTGAGGAATATGACATAGGAACAGTGTGGTTACTTGGACCGGAATCAGGGATTGAACACTGGTGACCACACTGTTCAGGATTTGTTTGTCCTTCTAGCTGAGCTCGTGCAAGAGAAATGGCTTCTAAGAAAAACATATTCTTGATGATTTTAAACAGCCTGCCAAGACTCTGAGTTTATATTCAGGACACCCAATGTAAGAAGCAGAGTGATTTCCTGAACAATTCACACAGCGCCTGGCACTGGAACATTTGTTACTGTCATGGCCAGACAGACCACATCTACCACACGTCTGTTTGGAGCGACATGCGGATTTTGTATGTCCCAGTCTGTTGCAGCGAGTGCAACGAAAGACTTGCGGAACAAATGGTTTAATATCAAAAGACAGAAACCCCAGAGAAAGATGTTTTTGGAAGACTTTGGACAGTGAAGGTAATTTTCACAGCCCTCGAGTCACTGCCATCTTTATTTTTCAATCTTTTGGCCGCTTTTGTTCCTCCTGGTATTTCTCTTCTAATTTCATCAAGAGAAATATCAACAGGAATGGGTTTAACCACCCCTTCGGTATCACTTCAGGAATGGAGCAGTTGATAGTGATGCCAGCCAGATTTTGTTTTTTGTATTTAAGAGCGCTTTTTGCTGATCAGCGGAAGTACAGCCAATCACCCATTTCCCGGACAACAGTTGTTTCTGTTCAATAAAGGGTTCGATGGTATTGGTCCACAGCTTTCTGCTGAGAACCCCAATACCAGCCATAGTTGCAGAAACCTTTTTAGTGTCCTCCAAAATGACTGGAAAATCGAAAGACGATAGTGTTTTTAATTCTGAAAGATTTTCGTGTGTCGTTGACGTGGTCTCTCTGACACATGGCGATGTAAGTGATGTTTTAACAGTGGATGGGGATGACGGACACAGTGAGGTGGAAACCTCGACAGCCTCTCCTGCCTGGTCAACATTGGCCGTTTCATTATTTTTTTAATCGTTAAATACAAATGTAAAGTCGGCTAACCAGATGCCTTTTCTTCCCACTCTTAGGAAGATCATTTTCTGATATACTTTTTTTTAATGAGAGACTTTAATTCCCTTCAACAGATCTGGATTTGTTCTAAATTTTCTCAGATTCGTTGAAACTGGCAGAAAAATGGGGAAAAGGCATAGAGGGAGGGAGGGCGGTAGGAAGGAAGGGAGAAATGGAAGAAAGGCTCACAGGAAAAAGAAGTGAGGAGATCGAGAAAGGATGGGAGGGGCAGAAAAAAAACAGGATGCAACGGTGGGACCACACACACATACACACACGCGCGCTCGCGAGCGCGCACGCACGCACTTATGCACGCATGCACGCTCAAACACACACACACACACACACACACACACACACACACACACACACACACAAAAAACAACAACAACAATAACAACAACAACAACAACAACAACAACAACAACGACGACGACGACGACGACGGCAACAAAACGTAATCGAGCAAATGGTTAAATACAAACACTACAATAACTGTATACGATAACCCATCACTGATTATCACACACACACACACACACACACACACACGAACTCATGCACATGTACGCATGCATGCGTGACACGAATGTACAAAGCAACAAGGACACAAACAGGCCAATATACACACATGCACGAGTATACTTTCTTCAACAAAGAGTACAAATACATGCATCAGAACCATGTTGAGAGAGAGAGAGAGAGAGAGAGAGAGAGAGAGAGAGAGAGAGAGAGAGAGAGAGAGAGAGAGAGCGAGCTTTTCATTATTGTTATGCTCTCATTTCAGCGATATATGCCTGTGTGCACGTGTACCGGAAGGGACGTCAAGTGCAGGCGCAAGAATGGCGGAAGGCAGGCGAACATAGAAAGCTGGTCGATTAACAGCGTCATGGAGTCCTTGGGATCTGTTTTCACTCTATCTCCAACAAAGCTCTGTGTGTTTTGCATAAATCACCAGCGCATTGTACATACAGAGATAGTACATAGAATATCTACCCATATGCGGAAACCATTGATGTTCGTCTTTCCCACTGTCTATCTGTTTTTTGTCTGTCGGTCAGTCAATCTCTCTCTCTCTCTCTCTCTCTCTCTCTCTCTCTCTCTCTCTCTCTCTCTCTCTCTCTCTCTCTCTCTCTCTCTCTCTCTCTCTCTTCTCTCCCTGCCCAGTATGTGTGAGAATATATGCTATGAATCGCAGACAAGTTACGGTTAAGAAAATTTGTTATATTAATGAGGATGCAAAACACACACACAAAAAAACGCTGAAAGCAATTCAGTTCACTAAGAATATGCATTATGATAAACATCCTTTTCCCCTGTCCTTCATTGTTTATTTTTTGTTATACAGTTGAGACGCACGTTTCTCAGAGAGAAAAGATCACATCTACCTATAAGTGCGAACAGTGCTGGCACACAGGTACACAATATGCACAAATACTAAAATACAAGCCTGCCCATGCACATGCAC
>JADBJO010000634.1:52500-62500 GCA_016801955.1 Conus betulinus | reverse complement strand
TTGTCCTGGTGACTTGTTTCAGTTTCCGCCTTCAACCCCTCACATTGAAACCAACACATTCCTTTCATAACGACAGAACGAATGCTGTGTTTAATGTTTACATGACCATAAGTTGATTATGCATAGATATGGTCACAACTGTTTGTATATTACGTGACTGCCAAGCACACACGTTATGCATGCACGACTGAATGATTGTATGCGAGTAGTTATAACAAAATCATTTTTGTTCAATGCAGCGAGCGGGTAGAACACGCATTCAACAAGTACCCGATATCATCGTCATGTTGACGCCAGGAAGCGTGGCAGCTGAAGCATAGTATGAATACTGACCATCATCGCTTGATTCAGTCGTCTGGTAACATGGAGGGTCAACAAGGAATCGCCCCAAGCAGATAGGGAGAGTCATCCATGCTTCCTCCCCCATTTTGCCCACGCTGCTTTTTTTGTCACAAAATTGGGTTAAAGCCGTAAATTTCTCATGAAATGAAGGTTGCGCTTAAATGAAAAATTAGCTTCAAGATTTTTTGTTCCATTTTGAATATGCAAAGAATTTTAATTAAGAAAAATGTGTGTGTGACTGCTGATTGTTTTTGCACACAACTGCGTTACACGAGTTCATTGCTCATAAAACGATATTTGTGCATAAATGCAAAGGTAGGTTAAACCTTTTTTTTCAGTTTGAATACGCAAAGATATATGCAGAATTTTAACTCAGAAAATGTGTGTGATTGCTGAAGCAGTCACAACGGAAAAGTCACTGAGAACTATGCAGAATTTTAACTGAGAAAATGCGTGTGATTGCTGAAGCAGTCACAACGGAAGAGTCACTGAGAACTATGCAGAATTTTAACTGAGAAAAATGCGTGTGATTGCTGAAGCAGTCACAACGGAAGAGTCACTGAGAACTATGCATAATTTTTACAAGAAAATGCGTGTGATTGCTGAAGCAGTCACAAGAAAAAAATCACTGCTGAAGCAGTCACAACGGAAGAGTCACTGAGAACTATGCAGAATTTAAACTGAGAAAATGCGTGTGATTGCTGAAGCAGTCATAACGGAAAAGCTACTGAAGACATGACGTGGAGTGGACACATTCGATAAACAAGGGAGTGAACTGTCGGGGTTTGATCTGAAGTCATCAATTACATATCATAGAAATGTGGGGTTTGGAGTGTGTGTGTGTGTGTGTGGGGGGGGGGGGGGGGGGGGGGGGGGGGAGGCGATAGTAAGTATAGTGAGGCAGGGAGGTATATACTTACGCACTTTTGAGTAAAGTCATGTCCTCTTGCACAGTGACTAAGGACCAGGACGATCATGTTTGGAGAGGGACACCTGACTACAGCACCCTGTGTTAGCCGCAGCAGTGATTGATAACAGTTTCCGATCACAGCACTCTGTATTAGCCGCATTTGATCGATAATAGTTTTGTTACGGATGGAATGGGTGATGTCTGCAGGTGTCTGACTGTCTGACTTACACACAGAAATTATGGATGCATGCACGACTTTTCCAAATCACATACACACACCCACTCATCCGAACATTGACAACCAGGCAACAGAACAACACTTTTTCTGTGTTTTATGCTGCCTGAGCCATCAAATAAAACGTATAATAATCGCATCGAAAGTCGGCACGCCAACCACAAGGCCTACACACAAACTATATGTATATATTAATATTTCAAATACGCCAAACAGGGCGCACGACACAAAAATATATCTATAAATAATTCGCTATTATCGCTGCTGGTTCCAACGACGATGAAGGCGGTGATGACGACGACGGAACGACGAGACGACGAAGACGACGAAGATGAAGACGACAACGTCTACAGCGTCAAGTCTGACACGGAACTTGCAGAACGTCAGAGCTCAAAGAAAAAAAAAAAAATAGCACTCACGGTTTCTCTGCCGGCGACAGGGTGGCAGTGTCACACAGGAGCTGTGGTTCAGACACACACAGAAGCACAGAACACAGCGACGGTCTCGCCAACAGGTCGCTGGTTCAAAAACTTGGGAGCGGCGCTCTGGCTTGGCAGCAGCGGCGCCTCCAGCCCAACTGGCTCAGCGGGTAGTCGGTCCCGGGCGCAGTGGCAGGTATGGTAGGTTGTCGGCAGTCAGGCCGACCTCTCCACACCGTCACACGGTGGAGAAGGGGGTAGTCACATCTACGAACCCCTGACCCTCACACTGTAACAGCCAGTCCCCCTCAGTCCAGCGACACATCTACTGGGGGAAACTGATTAACTACCTTGATTATCATGGCTACTACTCATTGCAATCACGACTATATTCATATTCATTAGCCACATCATATTCCACTTGAGACAAACATAAGCATATTCCGTCTTCGACACAGCATTCCCTTTTTCCGGAAGTAATACTACACAGGAAAGGATTTCAATATAAACCTTTCAGAATCTAGTTTTCCAAATTGGGGAAAGATTCACACTCAGACCTTCTTCAATAAACCATGAATACAATTCATTACACACACACTTAATGATTACTTTTCATCAAACTATACATGTCTTTCGCCGTGTCACAAATGTTCATCTCTTTTCTTGTATAATAACAAGAATATTCATTTCAATTCATACAGTCACCAGATTTTAAAAGGAATATTTTTTTCCAAAAGATTCAACTACTTCAATACAGGTAAAGGAAAGATTTCCACACACTCTTGTTTACCAACACACAACTATTCAATATCATATCAAGAGTGAATTAATACTCATCCACATCAAAATCAAAACCAGCATATAGAAGATATGTAAAGTCTCTGTCGCTCACTCTGGGAGCTTATTATCCATAGCATCAAAACTCTCCCTCTTCTCGCAAACCACATTAGAATAAGACCTTTTTTTCCATCTTGAAGTTGATAACTAGTTAAGTCACAAAATAAACAAAATCGTTTTTTTTTTTTTTTTTTTCTGAAGACCCTTTCCATTAACACTCACTTCATCTAGTCATGTTTTCCGACAGCATTTTGTTTTGTTACCCTATCAAGTCATAGGACAACAGAACACAGCAAATATTTTTCTTTCTAAACCAAACCTTCAAAAGTGCGCTGAGGAAGTTTCAGTCGCTCCTAAACGGGAATACGGTTTCGGTTTGCTAACAAATAAATATTGAATGATAAATACCTGACTGCCACAAAAAAAGCTGGGTCCCTCTTCGGCCTTCTGGAATGCTGCGGAGCCGGAATCACTGCGAAGACTGCCTAACCGGTTCAGCTCACCCGGCTTTAACGGTGCGCAGGTGAGTAGCAGTCAGGTAAACTTTTCAACCGGCTTCCGGAGGACTACCTTCCGGTTAGCACGGTTGCATGAGAAGCGCCGCTGACGGCCATAGAGATTCAAACGGCCAGGTCTGCACAGGGAAAAAACCCTGTCTTCTGCGAGCTTTGCTTCATGATTCGGTTTCTTTCTGCACCACTTTCGATCTGCATGACAGTAGAATGATACTGGACTGAAATCTAATCTGTCTGTGCACTGTAGATCTGTATTACAGCAGAATGATATTGGGACTGAAATTCCACCTGTCTGTGCACTGTAGATCTGTATTACAGCAGAATGATACTGTACTGAAATTCCACCTGTCTGTGCACTGTAGATCTGTATTACAGCAGAATGATATTGGACTGAAATTCCACCTGTCTGTGCACTGTAGATCTGTATTACAGTAGAATGATATTGGACTGAAATTCCACCTGTCTGTGCACTGTAGATCTGTATTACAGTAGAAATGATATTGGACTGAAATTCCACCTGTCTGTGCACTGTAGATCTGTATTACAGTAGAATGATATTGGACTGAAATCCCGTCTGTCTGTGCACTGTAGATCTGTATTACAGTAGAATGATATTGGACTGAAATCCCACCTGTCTGTGCACTGTAGTTCTGTATTACAGTAGAATGATATTGGACTGAAATTCCACCTGTCTGTGCACTGTAGATCTGTATTACAGTAGAAATGATATTGGACTGAAATTCCACCTGTCTGTGCACTGTAGATCTGTATTACAGTAGAATGATATTGGACTGAAATTCCACTGCACTGTAGGCCTCAAATGGTTTCAACAGTGATTTTTTTTTTTTATCTCTTTCACTCTCTTTTTATTTTCATTCCCGTGTTTAAAAGAATCATCCTAGTTTCGAAAATAATAGAAATGTATGCTGAGCGCTAAAGACAACACTGTATTCAGCAGGAAATCCATACTGATCCATGCACTGGTACGTGCATTTACCAGCATCTAACCGATGATATCACTGTTGCTGGTTGTAAAGCTCGATAGTAAACGCTTCAAGGACTGCCTGAAAATATCACAGGCCGCCTGTGGCATCCCGCTTCAGGACTGGAAACACTTGCCACAGACTGCAGTGTCAGGTGACTTGCTGCCCACAAAGTAGTAAATAGATTCGAAAGAGAAGCGTTTCCAGGAACTGGACCAGAAACGCCAAGCCCGCAAAGAGAGGAGACCTGACCCAATGACAGCTGTCGCATGCCCACAGTGCGGACGTATTTGTGTGCCCAGCTTTGGCTTCCGCTCACACATGCAGAGTCACAGACGTCTTCGTCGACCACGACGGACGTCTATGATGGAACCGATGATATCACTGTTGTTGGTTGTAAAAAAAATCGATAGTAAATGAAGTTTACGTCAAAATTGATAGGTTTTCAAAAGTGTTAAACATCCCGTCCTGTTAACTGGTCTTCTGATACTGTGGAAGCTGCAAGTGCATGTTGCTGGTCCTGTCGCAAATTGTTTGGTCGTCCACTGGTGTCAGATACCAAGTTTGGCATTTTTGCTTCTATTACAGTTTCGAATCCCTGTGTGTACACACACACACACACACACACACACACACACACACACACACACGTACGCACGCATGCATACACACGCACAGACAGAGAGAGACAGGGAGACAGACAGAGACAGTGAGACAGTAAGACAGACACAAAGAGAGACACAAAAGAGAGAGAGAGAGAGAGAGAGAGAGAGAGAGAGAGAGAGAGAGAGAGAGAAATGGCAATGCAATTGACCATAAGCGAATATGCAATGCAGAAATACTGTTTCCAGCTGAAAAAAGACTTGACTTTTGATTGAAATCCATGTGCTCTGCTAAAGCTCATTAAACAAAACTATCTTTAGCATGTCTAGGCAAAGGAGTGATATAAGACGGAGCTCGTGATCTCCAGCTTGCACAGAAATTGACACCTAGTGAGCTTCCAGTCTCTGTTCCACTGTCTAAATTGGATGCAAGAACTGAGTTTGAGAAGACTTATAGAAAGGTGCAATCTTCATTGCATAAATCATGTCTTGCGAAAACATGCAACACAGTTTCAGAAGGACAAAAAGGAAACCCAGCCAGTGGTAAACCTAGTCTCACGAAAACACTGAAACTTATAGTGGAGTCAAGCCGTGAGACAGATAAGACAGGAGCTGAACCAACGTATTTCTTTCTGCAGTAGTTTTTTTTCTGGCACGGCAGAACTTCATCGAGAGCACTTAGTCGTCCGTGGATGACAACGTTGGCGCACATGTTCAGCAACTTAACGATCGAGAACTTTACAACGACAATGTGGCCATGGATTGCCATCATCACATTAAATGCTAATCTGCCTTCAGCTGGCGTGTACCAGCAAACTAGGATCCAGAATCACACAAGACAACTCCCAGATCAACAGGACACACGCTATAGCACTTGCCGGAGGTGTTTACATCGAGAGATTTTAAGCAACACCAACACAGCGCTGTTTTACAGCATGGTGCTCCTGATTGTCCGCACACATCTCCCTCTCACACTTTGTTTTATGCACCCACACCAGATCTAAAAAATGCAAGCCGTGGGTCAGAGGTCGTCTTTGTATTTAACAAAGATCTTGCCAATGTTTTGAAGTGAGTAATGACTCTTAATGCTCATGCTCTTCAGAGCAAAGAAGCCAAGCTCACGAGCAAATCACATAACGCAAAGAAAATGAATGGACATTTAGAGGTGTGTTTTACTGACAATGGTCAAGAAGAGTCTGTCCCAGACTCGCTGAAAATGCGCATGAGTTTCATTCTGAATGACCCAACAGCTATAAAAACAATTACGGCATGATGCTAACCCCAAAGACAAGCAACTCTCAAAGTTGCTGAAAGGGTTAAAACGAACTCAACTGTCAGCGGCTCAACTACAAAACAGAGCCCGAACTACCAATTTAGCTTAATATGAATTTAATTAACGAGAGGATGAAGGGGTTTATAAACACGCTTTCTGATCTTAGAATCAGAATTTCAAGCCAGGGTAATGTCATTTGCATCTGTGAAATCACACAACAAAATCGCAGACGATCTGAGGCAACTGCAATGGTAATGTTGCTCATGGCCCAGCCAGGGCTGTCACCACGTTGAAAATAAACTCACAAGTCAGTAAGAAAAACTCATGGCCCAGCCAGGGCTGTCACCACGTGGAAAATAACTCACAAGTCAGTAAGAAAAAACTCATGGCCCAGCCCAGTGCTGTCACCACATTAAAAATAACTCACAAGTCAGTAAGAAAAACTCATGGCCCAGCCAGGGCTGTCACCACGTTGAAAATAACTCACAAGTCAGTAAGAAAAACTCATGGCCCAGCCAGGGCTGTCACCACGTGGAAAATAACTCACAAGTCAGTAAGAAAAACTCATGGGCCAGCCAGGGCTGTCACCACGTGGAAAATAACTCACAAGTCAGTAAGGAAAACTCATGGCCCAGCCAGGGCTGTCACCACGTTGAAAATAACTCACACGTCAGTATGTGGAGGACGAAGGAGTCGCACAGACAACTGTGAGAAACAAGTCTGTGCGCAGCTGCCATGGTTGACAGCATGGATCACAATCCCAGATAAGCGTCCCCATAAGATGATTTGTTCATGGAAACGTCAGTTCTCTCGATCTTTTCAGACTCACTGAAGATAATGTAGAAAGGCAACAGAGGCCACATATTGATGTTGAAGCAGTACTGTCAGGTCGTCAAGAGGCAACCCACCGGCGGAGACGTTGCACTGCAGCCAGTCACCTCGCAGCGTTCATTGGTGCCTGTTCTGATCCAGCATATGCAGGGCACCATCTACTAAGCACCCTACTGATGACAATAATTGCTTAGTCGCAGAGTCCGCGTGAGTGAGCTCTCCCTCTAGATGGCGCCACCACATCCGTCCAAAGACAGCCCCCATGGGCTCGCCGATATCAGTGACCCTGACGGAATCAAACCAAGGCCACAGACATGGAGAAGGCATTGAAACTGAGGTCACCATGAGAGCAGGGCGTGAAGGTCCCCAGAATTGATACTTTTTTTAGACTGATCGATGAGAATCAGGATGATGAAGATGACGCTATGGATTTTGCATTCCGGTTTGAGACTGCATGGCAGGGCTGTATCCACGCTTACTTTCATAACATATCCTGGTATCAACCAGGCGTGAGAGACACAGACACCTGTAGTGTTGGTCCGGAATTTTGAGCAACACTATTAGAGACGTATCCATTCACTGGACGAAACCCGACTGTGTGGTCCCAGTCTTCCCAGTTGAGCCCGTAGCAAAATCAGCTCTGGGTAGGAGCCGGTCGGGGCAGAAGACTTCCTCATGGCTTTGATGGGAATAGAACCCACGTCCTCCCTGCCAGGAGTCCGCGACGCTAACCATTTCGCCGCGGTGGTTGGTTATATAAAAAATAAATAAATAAATACGGAGCGAAAGTTATTGGGAGAGGGAGAGGGGAGGGGCAGTGTTTTTAACTTAATGTAAAGCTGTATAAATTATCAAGCACTCTGTCTCTATATTGACACTTCGTATATGCTGTAAAGTGCTTTTGACTTCAGCAAAAAAAAAAAAAAAAAAAATATATATATATATATATATATATATATATATATAATGTTCACTATCAATAGTATTTTACTCATATCCTCCTCCTCCTCCTCCCTCTTCTTCTTCTTCCTCCTCCTCCTCCTCATCATCATCATCATCATCATCATTCATTTTCCATCATCTTCATTTCGATCATCGTCATCGTCATCATCATCATCATCATCACCATCACCACTGGTTCGTTTAGAGCATATTTCTGTCACAACGGTTCACGGTGTTGATCTGAAGCATACTGTGCAGCAGTGTTCGCTTCTCAGCACATACTGGGAGTTCCAGGGTTCATTTCTTTTACTTTAGTGAACTCTGAGGTGTACATCAACCTGCGGTGTTTCTATTTGTTTCAAACAGACATTTAACTTCGATGACATCGGTTCATGGCAGTGTATAGTTAACAATGAGTTTTGTTCAGCTGAAAACTTGCCTATCAGTGGTGTCTCCTTTGACCATCCTGTATTGTGAATAAGAAGGCAAGTTTTAGTAAAGAGCAAAAGGCAACCTAATTCGAATGAGACAACTGGATAAACCTTCCCACAAATCTAATTGGGATTTTCTTTGTGATGAAATATGGTCAGCACCGCAGATGGCTCCGAGTGGGGCGGTGACGTGGCTGTCACGTCCTCATGGACAGAGTACTGGCTGCAGACCTACCGACCCTTTGAAAAAATCAGCCACCTCATCTTCAAAGTCGCTTCCCCTTTTGTCTTGGTGTTAGGAATCTTCGGAAATTTCACAGTGTTTTTGATCATGCGCCGCTTTGCTGACTCCAGTGTGAGCGTGTTTCTTCAGGTGCTGGCCTGGTCTGACCAGATCTTGTTGACTGTGGGTCTCCTGCCTGTCTGGTTGAACTATGTGTTTGGCGTACCGTTCCCTGAGGACTTGGCACCCCGCAGTGTCAAGTGTCCAAGGTCATCAAACATGCCGCAGGGTCTCTGTCAGTATGGGTACTTGTGGCACTCACCATGCAAAGAGCGGCTTCGGTACTGTGGCCCCATCGTATCGGTGCCGTGTGGACGAAGAGAAAATCACGAACTGTCGCTGGTGTTCTGGTCGTCGTTTTTACCCTGAGTAACTCTCACTTTTTCTTCGGCTTTGTTTTCGATGAAAAAAACGCTGTGCAGGCTATATCACTAAGTGCTGTCTGGTTACTGATTCACAAGCGCACGTATGGTTTCAGGACTACATTTTCCCCTGGGTGCACCTCGCGGAGTTTTCTCTCCTTCCCGCCGTCTTGCTAATCATCAGCAACGCTGTTCTTCTCCGAAAAGTGGCCACCTCCGTCAGACCCGACAAGCATCTCCCTGTACAACAGGCCAACCAGGATTCCAGACAACAGCAAAGGTCCTCAATGACTGTCACCCTGCTGACTTTGAGCGCTTCGTTTTATCTCTTGACTACACCCTTGCCTGCGTTCTTTATTTCAGTGATCTATGTCGTCACCCCCCATGTCGGCAACCTGGACCCGGTTCTGACTGGACACTATCGCATCTTTGAGGCCGTGAGCTATATCCTGTGGTACTCCAATAGCGCTGTCAACTTTTATTTGTACTGTCTAACCGGGAAAAAGTTCAGGACTGAGTTCCGAAACATAGCAGTCGGGTTTTTCAGTCTGTTCTACAAGACGCAGGCCTGATCTTCAACCGTGGCATCATCCAGAGGTGTGGACACAGTGACCGGAAAGAACAGGGTGAGGACTGTCACTGGCGCCGAGTTTTAGCAAGACGTCCAGATCTGAAAGATGAAGTCAAGACCTAAATGGAACCGAGCACACCAGAAATATACTGGCCTCACCACACTCCAAGCCCTTGCTACTTAAACTGGCCTAACACTCCAAGCCCTTGCTATTATACTGGGCTCATTACACACTCCAAGCCCTCGCTATTATACTGGCCTCATCACACTCCAAGCCCTTGCTATTATACTGGCCTCATCACACTCCAGGCCCTTGCTATTATACTGGCCTCATCACACTCCAGGCCGTTGCTATTATACTGGCCTCATCACATTCCAAGCCTTGCTATTATACTGGCCTCATCACACTCCAAGCCCTAGCTACTTAAACTGGCCTCACACTCCAAGCCCTAGCTATTATATTG
>JADBJO010000634.1:42500-45000 GCA_016801955.1 Conus betulinus | reverse complement strand
CAGCATTGCGACGTTACAGTTCCCTACAGCAGACATTGCTGTGATGACACGGGTACCTCGCAGAACAAGACAACACTGGAGGTTCCTTGCCGATATCCAGCTGTCTGCCGTCTTACTGTCAGACTGGTGACTGACTGTTTGGCAGCTATCTGTCCGGACCATTTTATGGTCCTCTAGGTGATCAACTGTCGCAATGGCGATAGGACGATGAAATGCAGACATTGTCCTTTCCCCATGGTCATTTTTCTCTGGGTGTCTTTTCAATTAAAGAGTGGGCAGCGATTGTTTGTGTGGGCATGTAGTTCATCCCTTCATTTCGTCCGAGTGAGAAAAGCCTGAATGACACAGAAATGGTTGAATGACATAGAAATAGTTGAATGACATAGAAATGGTTGAATGACATGAAATAGTTGAATGACACAGAAATGTTGAATGACACAGAAATGGTTGAATGACACAGAAGTGGTTGAATGACATGAAATGTTGAATGACAAAACAAAATAAAAATGACAAGAAATGGTTCAATGACGCAGAAATGGTTGAATGAAACAAATGGTTTAAACGACACAGACATAGTTTGAATGACACAGAAATGGTTGAATGACACAAAAGTGGTTGAATGACACAGAAATGGTTGAATGACATGAAATGTTGAATGACACAACAAATGTAAAAATGACATGAAATGGTTGAATGACTCAGAAATGGTTGCATGAAACAGAAATGGTCTGAATGACACAGAAATGGTTTGAATGACACAGAAATGGTTTGAATGACACTGAAATGGATTGAATGACATAAAATGGTTGAATGAAACAGAAATGGTTGAAGGACATAAAATAGTTTGCATGAAACAGAAACGTTTGAATGGCATGAAATGGTTTGAATAATGTCACTACGCCTAGTGTGGTGACAGGGATACCCGAATGTAGAAGGGTACCCCCTTTAATCCACCCGCCCACATTCTAAAACTACCGACACCACAGAACAAACATACAAAACACCAAATAATAGGTGCAACAAACAATCAAAGTTTATTCAAATTCACACTCACCCACACACTATCAACAACAACAAAAAATCTTCAAACAATAATACAAAAAAAAAAAAAAAATGAGCAATATACACAATAAAAATGCCCCGGCACCCCACCTTCAAATCCAGGAAGCCTCAAGGGACCCCAGCCCACACAGGGTTAATACCGGACTAGGGATACTCCAGGGACTATCGCCTGGTAACCTGGGGCTGGGTCATCCAGAGGTAGGATGGCCCACCGAACCCAAAGTGCCCACGCGATACGAACCACAAAGGGGACACAACAATACCCCCCCCCCACCCGAAAAAAAAAAAAAATAAAACAATTCGTTACAATTCCCCCTCCACACAATACATACAAATATATCTAAATCTATATAGATGTATATAATTTTAAACAACTCACGCACAATACCATTCACCCTTCGCACACTCGAACCATCTTTTTTTTCACACAATCAATTCCCACGCTCCAACTTTTTCCCCTTCCTTCACGAACGTTCACAGTTTGTGCACTGGTGACCACACTCACTGAGGTCCTGATGCCCCAGCAGACGAAGCGCCGAACGATGAAGAATAGACGATGTTACAAGGTTCAACACTGAGTCAATGATTCAAAGCACACATTGAAGAAAATGAAGAGCCCAGCAGCTCAGCAGATCTCAGCAGCAGGGGGGGGGGGGGGGGGGGGGGGGGGGGGGGGGGGGAGCTCCGACGCTCGCAGAAGAATGAGCTCGCCCCCTCCCAGTCGTTCGTAGCAATGACCTAGAGGTCGGCCAGAAAGAAGTCGGAAACAGGGCAGTACCAGGTAAGATGCCTCACACCAGAGGTTGCAGCAGCAGAGCGGTCAAAACCCTGTCGACACCTGGACATAAAATAGTTTCATGACTACTCTGGCCCGCAACTGATCATAGAACTTCGGGCACACCAGAACTACAACCCATCGTCTCTGCGACTTCAATGTCGGTCAAGGCATTTGTGCCATCAAACTAAGTGTAACACACACACCAACAACCCAATCTGGCACTTACAGTTCTACCAAACGGGACATGAATCAGCCTACAAAAAAACAGAGTGCACAAAAAAAAAAACAGTTGTAAACTTCCGCTCTCCGGTGTTGCTGTTGTTGTTGAATCGTTTGGCATCCATTATATGCCGTTGAAGAAAACAGTAGTTCTTTATTATTTTATAAATTCCCTATGGATAATCGTCGTTGATTGATTGATGTCATCATCCCGTCCCACTTGGGTACATACCGTTTGGCTTTCTCCATATTCTGGAGTACCGAAGTCAACAAAGTCAATTAATAATACTGTCAATGTGACAAAAAATTGTGAACAACCATCCTTTCACATACCACACTATCAATGTCATATTATACCATATCTCAATTGACACACCTCAAACGGTATGTACCCAAGTGGGATGGGATGGTGACATAAATCAATCAACGACGATTATCCAT
>JADBJO010000634.1:0-37500 GCA_016801955.1 Conus betulinus | reverse complement strand
TACACGTAGATACGGGGTGAAATAGTTACTTTCCGAGCACCACACAAAAGACTGGTATCACCATGTTTATCTGGAGCAAGTGTCACTACATCATTAAAATGTTTACTTTATAGTTACTTATCAATACCCATCTTTACTGTCTAAATAATCTCGTAATGCTGGGGCGAAACGGCCGAGGTCATCCGTGAATGTTTTTCTTTTATCATATCATACACATGGTTTGTTTTGTTGTAGTGCTGGGGAGTTCAGCACACAATGGGGAGTGCCATAAAAACACAGCTCCAGAGTTCCCACACACTGAAAGAGACCGTGAGTACCAAACAGTCACTGACTACATGACAGAAGCACGCCTTAGGACGTTTTACACAGACACTGTTTACTGGAAATCCCGTGCTGTGTCTTCACACTATTTACTGGAAATCCCATGCTGTGTCCTTCACACTATTTACTGGAAATCCCATGCTGTGTCCTTCACACTATATACCGGAAATCCCACGCTATGTCTTTCACACTATTTACTGGAAATCCCATGCTGTGTCCTTCACGTCTGTCACACTATTTACTGGAAATCCCATGCCGTGTCCTTCACGTCTTTCACACTATTTACTGGAAATCCCCATGCTATGTCTTTCACACTATTTACAGGAAATCCCGTGCTGTGTCTTTCACACTATTTACAGGAAATCCCATGCTGTGTCTTTCACATTTTTTACTGGAAATCCCATGCTGTGTCTTTCACATTTACTGGAAATCCCATGCTGTGTGCTTCGCACTATTTACTGGAAATCCCATGCTGTGCCCTTCACACTATTTACAGGAAATCCCATGCTGTGTGCTTCACCCTATTTATGGAAATCCCATGCTGTGTCCTTCACACTATTTACAGGAAATCCCATGCTGTGTCCTTCACCCTATTTACAGGAAATCCCATGCTGTGCCCTTCACACTATTTACAGGAAATCCCATGCTGTGTCCTTCACCCTATTTACAGGAAATCCCATGCTGTGTCCTTCACACTATTTACAGGAAATCCCATGCTGTGTCCTTCACCCTATTTACAGGAAATCCCATGCTGTGTCCTTCACACTATTTACAGGAAATCCCATGCTGTGTCCTTCACACACTATTTACAGGAAATCCCCATGCTGTGTCCTTCACACTATTTACAGGAAATCCCATGCTGTGTCCTTCACACTATTTACAGGAAATCCCTTGCTGTGTCCTTCACACTATTTACAGCAAATCCCATGCTGTGTCCTTCACGTCTTTCACACTATTTACTGGAAATCCCATGCTGTGTCTTTCACACTATTTACTGGAAATCCCATGCTGTGTCTTTCACATTATTTACTGGAAATCCCGTGCTGTGTCCTTCACACTATTTACAGGAAATCCCATGCTGTGTCCTTCACCCTATTTACAGGAAATCCCATGCTGTGTCCTTCACACACTATTTACAGGAAATCCCATGCTGTGTCCTTCACACTATTTACAGGAAATCCCATGCTGTGTCCTTCACACTATTTACAGGAAATCCCATGCTGTGTCCTTCACACTATTTACAGGAAATCCCATGCTGTGTCCTTCACCCTATTTACTGGAAATCCCATGCTGTGTCCTTCACACTATTTACAGGAAATCCCATGCTGTGTCCTTCACACTATTTTACAGGAAATCCCATGCTGTGTCCTTCACACTATTTACAGGAAATCCCATGCTGTGTCCTTCACACTATTTACAGGAAATCCCATGCTGTGTCCTTCACCCTATTTACAGGAAATCCCATGCTGTGTCCTTCACACTATTTACAGGAAATCCCATGCTGTGTCCTTCACACTATTTACAGGAAATCCCATGCTGTGTCCTTCACACTATTTACAGGAAATCCCATGCTGTGTCCTTCACACTATTTACAGGAAATCCCATGCTGTGTCCTTCACCCTATTTACTGGAAATCCCATGCTGTGTCCTTCACACTATTTACAGGAAATCCCATGCTGTGTCCTTCACACTATTTACAGGAAATCCCATGCTGTGCCCTTCACACTATTTACAGGAAATCCCATGCTGTGTCCTTCACACTATTTACAGGAAATCCCATGCTGTGTCCTTCACACTATTTACAGGAAATCCCATGCTGTGTCCTACACGTCTTTCACACTATTTACTGGAAATCCCATGCTGTGTCCTTCATGTCTTTCCATCTACTCTTGACCGATCTGTTTATAGCCAGATATTAATTCATTTTCAGGTCATATGTTTCTTACCACACACACACACACACACACACAGTAAGAGAGAGAGAGAGATACGGGGAGAGAGGCAGACACAGAGAGGAATACACAGACGCAAACACACACACACACACACACACACACACACACACACGCACACGCACACATAGAGAGAGAGAGAGAGAGAGAGAGAGAGAGAGAGAGAGAGAGAGAGAGAGAGAGAGAGAGAGACTTACACACACATGCGAAAGGAAATATTGGTAACTTTCTCCAACCTAAGAAAGGAAAAAAAAAAATGCATGAGAAGAGCGCACGCGCGCGCGCCCACGTGTGTGTGTGTGTGTGTGTGTATGTGTGTGTGTCTGTCCGTCTGTCAATGTGTGTCTGTGTGCGTCTGTGTGTGTGCCTGTGCATGTGCGCTTATAAGGCGCATGAAGTCGGCACGTGATTATAAACGAACTGGTCTCATATGATAAATACTAAAAGACTGAACACACTTACATGATGCGTGAGAGTTATACAAAAAAAAATACAAAACCAGTGTGGAAAAAAGTAAAGAATGGTGGTCCAACCATAAAAGAAAAAAAAAAGGATGGAAGGCGATCTGACAAGCCGCTAGGCGCGGTGGTTACCGCTCATCACTAGCATCACCGGGGGTATATGGCTGGGAGGTCAAGGGTTCTGGTCCCATCAAAGAGATATTTTGTGCGACTGTTCGGACCCTATCGGTCCCTAGCTAGAACTTGGCATCATACAGGCTTGAGAAAGACCGAAACCACAGAGCAGACTGACGTCCTCTTCATGGCTGCATCTCTGAGAGTAGTGCTCAAATGTCTCCATACGGCATGCACACTTGCTCTGCGATTGAATGAGCATGGGGCTCACAAAGCTGAATCAAAACAGGCATCAGCAAACACCCTGAAGCAGCTCGGCAGCGGTGCGGCGTATCCTGTGACGGATTGCCTCGCAACGACCCAACATTGTTTGACCGCTCCTTTTGAACTGTCTGTGTTTGATGAAGCTTTGGAGGCGATGTCCTGCGTATGTTGGATCAGAACAGGCACCACTGAACACCACCGGAGTGACTTGGCTCTTGACTGCTGCAGTGCCTCCTCTGTTCGGTTGTCCCATGACGACTTGACAGTAATTTCTCCCTGCAGATTACTGGCACCAGGGCTGTGGCAGCACACACCAGGCTGTGGCTGTGGACGGGGAGTCGGACTGAGCGGCGTGGGAACGATGCCACTGAAGTGTCACGACAGATGAGACACCAACCACCCCCTCCTCCCCCGTGAGTTATTTGACAACGTACAGAGCACTCTTTTTATCTGCAAGGGTACTGTCCCTTATCATCTTTTCTCTAAATGGTACCTGATATACCTTGCCAATCCTAACATTTTTTTGCAGACCTTTGTTTCTCCGGGGGATGGGTATATGTACAATACTTTGCAGTATCATATTATCGGCGAGTGTGAAAGAACCATAATTCCGTCTCTGTTGTGTGCCATGAATGTTGGCCATAATATTTGCGCAGTGCGTACCTATCCACAGCTTTATGAATATCTTGAATTAGTTTCATAGCCGTATTCTATTTCAGTGTAGAGTCCAAGGTTGAGATGGTCTTTTCTTTTTGAGGTAATAGTTATTCTTCTCTGACACTGCTGTATCTCATTAGTTTGTTATTCAACACTGCTGGTACACCATGATGAAACTGACTTTCGTTATTCAACACTGCTGGTGCATCAAGATGAAACCGACTTTCGTTATTCAACACTGCTGGTACATCATGATGAAAATGACTTTCGTTATTCACACTGCTGGTACATCATGATGAAACTGACTTTCGATATTCAACACTGCTGGTACATCATGATGAAAACTGACTTTCATTATTCAACACTACTGGTACATCATGATGAAACTGACTTTCGTTATTCAACACTGCTGGTACGTCATGATGAAACTGACTTTTGTTATTCAACACTGCTGGTACATCATCATGAAACTGACTTAGCCCAAAACTGATAATGCGAAACAAATCAGTTGGATTATATTTCAAACTAGTCTGGCCAGTTGTAACTTCTATATTCTGAATTGCTTTCTCGCCAAAAGTCAGCTGGTCCGAAGTTTTCAGTCACCTTCCTTTATCTCGTCTTGCTTTGGGTTTGTTATGTGTGTGATTATGACACTTAATATTCTAATCACCATCAACTTATTTGTTATTTCTATAGCTTTTCCTTTTTTTTGTAAAAGAAGGGATCATCTTCCTTTTAGTCTTTAATCATTCTTCCAGAGCATGTCTCTTTTGCATGGCAAAGAATACGATCATAAAATTTCTGTTTTTAATGTCCGTTTACATGTTTTCAGTTCAGCATTATTGGAAAAAAAAAAACAATACGACACTCGTATTTGATGGAAATGAAAACATGATATCATGATCCCATTCTGAGGTAATATATATATTTAGAATTTGTTGTTGAGATCATTATTTCAAAAACAATATTTCATTTAACACTTTTGTTTCAGAGAGTAAAAACCACTCCTTAGCTGCAGAATAGTTCCAAATCCTCAACAGTTAACAATTGTAGTAGTGTATGTCTCAGCAGCAATGCGTTCTTTTCAGCTTTATGACTACAAAAATATGATTCGACAACAATGAAAACACAATTAGTGCCTCTAATTCACCATAGAAACTATGAAACACCAAGCAAGCAAAGGCAAGCAAAAAAAAAAAAATTAAAATGCGTACGAAAATTCATTGACAAAAGGCACAGCCCAAACATATATAATGCATATAATAGACCTACATTAGTGTCTTGATCACACACACACACACACACACACACACACACATATAAAAAAGAAACGTTAGCTCAAAATATAGCAGTTGAATGACTGACAATTTCGTTTATCATTTCACCGATCCTATCCAGACCTTTTGAGGAAGAAGGCGGTGCGATAGTTCAAACACGCACTCCCAGAAACAGAGGTTTTGAACATAATCACCCCCAGCTTTTAACCCCATCTCCAACAGGTGCCGGTTCTTCAGAGGCAAGGGGGATAATGCAATGAAGGAATGGGGATGGGCACCTCATTGACAATGCTAGCCTCCCAACAGTAGGTTAAGTCTGTGACACCTTGACCCCAGACTGGCGTACAAGCCATTCTTAAATGACCGACGAGTTTTCTTGATAACATCCAGGGCTAAAGGTCATCTTTAACTGAATGATAGGTTCTCATTGCAAAACCAAAGACTTACTGTGGTCTTTAAGTTAAATGACGAGTTCGCTCAACAAGATCGCCTATGATTAAACACAGTCTTTTACTTTCCCCCAGGAAAGTTTTGCCTACCTTTTGCTGAAGGGACTGAAGATATGTGACTGCTCGTTCATTTTCGTTGTCCTTATTGTTTTGTATTTTCCCTGAAGAAGACCTGTGAGGTCAAAACGCGTCGTATTTTGTCTGTGATTCGTTTGTCACTTTTTTTTTTTTTTTTTTTTTTTTTTTTGGGTGGTGGGGGGGGGGGGGGGGGGGGGGGGGGTCGCTAACATTTATTTAAGATTTATTTAGATTTCCACCTGAAGTTGTCTCACTTTGCAATTGGAACTATACCACGATACGTAAAAAAATGAATTAACAATTGTTTTCAGCCTCAATCAAGACATACAATCTAATAGTTCGTTCAGCAATGAGCAGAATACCAACACACTAATCACAAAGTTCAGAAACATTCACAACTTTCATTCTGTATGTTTGTTCCATGTTATCTCCCGTCTCCTCCTTTCTCTCTTCTCCACACCCTCCTGTCATACACAGTGGCATGCTTATTTCTATGAAGCCACTTGAAATAAACGACACGAAAAGCATTCATCAACGATTTCCATGTATCAAACATAAAAAGTCCACGTGCAGACATAACAACGAAAATGGCATTAAAAGTATGTACAACAGACTCATGATTTAAGAGATCTGCAACAAAACACCGAAGAAAATATTGTGAACCTGATGAATAAAATAGTTAACAAGCAACAGTATCAAAAACTGTCTTACTGCAGATAGACCAGGCGATACATTTTACCTACTATACTTATGAGGGTATGAATTTTAGTTCAAATGAATTTTTCACGTTTCACCTTCTCCGGGGCGCAGGAATTACGGGAGAAAGGGGAGTGACGGATGAAAGGGGTAAAACAATATAAAAGAAGACAACGAACCCAAATCAAATCATTTAAAGACACACACAGAAGAACAGCTAAGATAGGTACGCAGCGTAGCAAACATCAAACCATGCCTTGTGAGTACCAGACATCAACTGACAGGCTCAGGATTTCTGTTTGTAGAAAATGATAGAGCATGAACGTCTAAAATAATACTGTGGGGGTATTCATTCCAATTATATTCAGATGGGAACAGAGACAGGGACATGAGGGAGAAGGTTTTTTTTTTTTTTGTTACAGTCGAGGAACAATATTGTATTTCAACAAAAACTCATGCTTAAATGAAGAATGTATCTTGAAATATACTTTTACAGTCAAGGAACAATGTTGTATTTCAAAAAAACTCATGTTTAAATGAAGAGTGTATCTCGAAATATACTTTTACAGTCAAATAGCAATGTTGTATTTCAACAAAAACTCATGTTTAAATGAAGAATGTATCTTGAAATATACTTTTACAGTCAAGAAACAAATGTTGTATTTCAACAAAACTCATGTTTAAATGAAGAATGTATCTTTAAATATACCTACGTGTTGCACTTCCAAACAAACAAGATGCATGTGAGAAGCAATCAATCTCTATTATGTAAAATATGAAAGACGATAAAGAACTCTGCAGTTTTCGAGTTTCAATATTTAAAAAAAACACTGGACAACTTCGCTTTGGATGAAAACTTCCTTTCATTAAGGCCAAATTAGTTGAAACATACACATTTCTGTGTGTATTGGGTACGTCTGAAAGCTAATTAATATCAAAATTTTGGGGTAGAGCCTTTTTTCTCAGAATTATTAAATTTTGAATAAAATAGTCATTTTGTACAGAGAACTAACATTAGCAGACTACTAATCAAATCAATAATCGTTGGCAGGTATTCAATGTGTTCCTCACCTTCGGATTTTATTCATTTTACACCTTATTCCACCTTGCCTGAATGTGATTTTCCAATTCAGACTTAGATCCATCCCCTTTACACATGAACATGAAACACAGTGACTAATATTTCTGTTGTAAATAATGTTGGGAGTCTGGAAATGTAGCATTCAACTTTCCGAAGAATAACTTTCTCCATGAAACATGAACACGAGGAGTGGGAACAAATTAAGACATTACTACGACAAGACATAATTTTGTACACTCTCTACATTTCTCTTGTAAATGACGTTGGCAATCTGAATGCGCTACATTCCCGAGCAATCCATTTTCCATGGACATTGTGCATAGGCAATGGGAACAGATGAAGACATTACAATGATAAAAATGATTTCGTATATTCTCTGAACATTTATGTACAAGAATATAGTTTTTTTCATACACTCATATACACATATATGAACATAGAGCTACTATACGTGTACACACATTCATTTACAAACATACTTTTATAAAAAAAAAAAAAAAAAAAAAAAAAAAGGCAAAACAAAAAACACATTACATTAATGTACAGTAAGACAGCCATAAACAATGCAGCATGAATCTGAAAAGTTTTGATCTAAACAGGTGTTGCCATAGTTGCATTCATAAAAGTGACTTTTGTGTTCTGTACAAGAGGACTCGACAATACAGATTTCTTCAAAAGAATCAAAGCACTGTAATACATTTTCTTTAAAGGGAAACACACTATGGGCGAAATTACACACTCGAAATGACACGTTTGTAAACAAGCGTACCTCATTACATCGTTATTAATCACTACACGTCATTAACAAGACACTGGTAAGGCACCACTTTTTAAAGACATCTGCAATTTTCTTTTTTTGAAGAAATGTATTTTTTAATTGTATAATTATTTTGTTAATCTCTGAGAAAGTGTGTTACATTGGGTTTGATCTTATTCATCCTGCATTTGTAAATAAAGTATTTGGCTGGTAAATTCATCTGATCAAAAGTGGCGTCTGCGTTTGTTTGATCATCATTCCCAAAACAAAACAAGTTGTTCGTTTCATTTTGACTCAAAACAGTGTTTACACTTCTCTCTAAAAAATCTTGTCCAAGTTCTTCCAAGAACATTGCAAAAATCGAAGAAACATGAATAATGTTTGCCTGAATCTTGTTTATTTCTACAAAAAGAACATTTGTCAGTATTTGTAATTCTCATTTTCTATGTACAAGAATATCTAATAACACACACAATTGTCATTGAAAAAAAATGGGTTTGTGTAAAACACGCCGCATCCAGACCAGATCAAGGCTACAGCTACCCATCTGGTGTCTGAACTATAGCTTGCTGTGTGTAAAGTAAAGATCAATATGAATTGTTTCATACAGATCTTCAAAACAGCTGTTCCGGTATATT
The DNA here is from genome assembly GCA_016801955.1 of Conus betulinus. Lineage (NCBI taxonomy): Eukaryota > Metazoa > Mollusca > Gastropoda > Neogastropoda > Conidae > Conus > Conus betulinus. Next base: position 28,755 of record JADBJO010000634.1, on the reverse strand, counting down.
AAACAAAAGCTTTACAAAAAAAAAAAAAAAAAAAAAAAAAAAAAAAATCAGTCATGGCTGATACTGCCATCCACCTCCACAAGTTAACCTGGCAATATTCTTGGTGCAATCAACGATAGGTCAATATAACTGATGAGTTTAACAACAATGGGGAAATGTTGTTGAGCTGAACAACAAAACTGCAACGTTACTGACGTGTTTAACAACAGGGTAACATTACTGATGTATTCACACCAACAAGGCAATGTCACATGCATCTTGAGAATCATATTAACCAGTCAAACTGATAGGTGTTTCTATTTGCAACGTGAGCTCCCGCCCAGGTGGGAAGGAGTAAATCACCAGCTGGGGCCATCTGGGAAAATATGCTATCGCTGTATGCTGCTCGCTTATCTGCCCCTTCTGTGCTTCAACAGTATCGGGCCAATATAATTGACGTGTTCAACAACGAGGCAATATTACTAATTTGTACTTCAACATCGAGGCAATATTTACTAATGTGTACTTCAATACCAGGAAAATGTTACTAATGTGTAATTCAATACCAAGGCAATGTTACTAATGAGTACTTCAATACCAAGGCAATCTTACTAATGTGTATTTCAATACCAAGGCAATGTTACTAATGTGTACTTCAGTGCCAAGGCAATCTTACTAATGTGTACTTCAATACCAACGCAATGTTACTAATGTGTACTTCAATACCAAGGCAATGTTACTAATGTGTACGTCATTACCGAGGCAATATTATTCAAGAGGCCAATAACAGGGCAATGTTATTGATGTGGTCGACCACAAAACACCATGCAAAAAAAAAAAAAAAAAAAAAAAAAAAAAAATCACAGCGCACTCAAAAGACACAATAATGCGTCAAACGTAAGCAATGAATTCACCGATTTCCCACAACTATGAAATACATCCATCACTTTACACCGTGTGGCCCACAAAAGATGATTTATACATACGATCATAATATTCCTGTCGTGTGAATTATAATACTCACCCACAACAGCAGGTCCGAATATCATTTGGTTTTGAATTCAGTCTTCATGTAATTCACATTCAAATCAATGCTAAAAACAAGCTATGGTACAGCTTTAACAATAGAGAAGTAAAAACGCTTTTTTTTTTACTCTTTGATAAGAAATTTTCGAATCAATACGACAAGGAAGATATGATATATGACACAACTTAACAGTAATAAATGAGAGAGAGAGAGAGAGAGAGAGAGAGAGAGAGAGAGAGAGAGAGAGAGAGAGAGAGAGAGATTTCATTTCAGACGGTCCAGTTGAAGCTTCAATCAGGGGGTATATCATCTCTTGTTGCTGAGTGACTGGGTCCATTTGCCAATGCATGATATCTATTGTCATCTGCCTCTGCTTCATCCCTTCTTTGTTTGTTGAAGAGATGCCCGTAGGGAGGTTCCGCCACCTATCTTCTATAGCAGACATCTTCACAGCTGACCGGTGCAGGAAGTTGAGCAGAATGGGGTGGACAAATCCCAAGGGAATGGGAGGAAGCTGATGCTGTTTTCATGGCTTCTGTTCTTCCACCCTGATAGCGAGTGTCACAAGGGTTCTCAGGTTCAACGGTATACGATGCACCAGACCTGTGAACATTAAAAATGAATAAAGAGTAAAAGAAGGTAAAAATGAGTGAGGGAATACGTTTCCAACAATCCGACATCATCTCTCCATGTTCCCCTTTTCTTCTCATCCACAAGCTTGACATTACAGTAGCAGAGACCGTCTTAAATCTCATCAAACCCTGTACTTTGTAAATAACTTACCATTCTATTGGCAGAAACACTTTGTTACAAACTATCTACACCTCCAACAGTACATGACAAACCTAAAGTGTATAAGAATCTTTGTGTTTTTGTTATTGTTTAAGGAATAGAAAGTCGAGGAACAGTTACTGTTACATAAGTTTCCCACTTTTATCCAAAAAAACGAAAAGGACCTGATGAGACAATGAAGCTCTCATGCTGGTACTTACATTTCATATGGCCTTTTGCGCCGAGTATGGTCCCCTGCTGTCATTCTGTTTGGCGTGATTTGAACACTGCTTTCCCTTGGCACCAGTCCTCTTGAAATCTGTGAGAGAATGTGTCCCACACTGAATGCACCATGGAAATGCATTCCCGTCAGTCTTTTGCTTGCACCCAAGACATTATTTCTGGCTGTCTCTTTTACTCCCACACATGAATGAAGTATTATTGCTAATATCGTTCTGTACATATGGCAGTGATATTTTCAACAAGCTGACATAGTTTTTTTTTCAGCTGTTTATTCTATAACTTTGCCAAGTAAATCAGGTTAAGGCGAAAGTTTCACAGCATAACGGCCGTGGGGACAGTAGGATGTAATCCGCCGTGTCATGGGTACTGCATGTTGAAAGGCAGACCCATCCTTCTCCTTTTCCCGCCTTCAGCAGTTTCCTGAACTGAATCAGCCACTCACTTACCGCTTGACTACATAAACCAACAAATCTGTGTATCTTTTTTTTTCAGAACACAGAGTACGGCTGTGGAAGAAATACTTTTGCTCGCGGCAGAGGGGATCCTACTCTTACCTTTCACTCATAGTTAAATCACCTGTTTTTTTTTGTATAGCTCCACCCTGCATCTTCTGCCATCCCGAAGCCCTCACCTACTAAGAAGGGAGAAAAGGAGGGAAGATGAGAGAGAGAGATGATGATGATGATGATGATGATGATAATCTTTATTTCCAAGGGTAACAGATAAGCAAACGCATGCTTTTTTTCATCCGGCCCTTGCCCCACTAAGGGACTAAATAAGCATGACTAGCGACTACTAAGCATAACTAGCGACTAAGACTTTAAAAAATTATAGACAGAATAAGCGATCCTCCTATCGAGAGAGAGAGAGAGAGAGAGAGAGAGAGAGAGAGAGAGAGAGAGAGAGAGAGAGAGAGAGAGAGAGTCCTTTTGTAAAATATTAACATACAGCAAGCTGCTAAGAATGATAATTAGACAATTACAATGCATCAGTAATATCAACATTTTTTTTTTTTTTTTTGACAGTTACATGATGTGTTACAAGGCAAGACAAGAACGAGCAATACTACAATCAATTATCAATAATAAAGTCCTAGCGTCAATAGTCATACGATTATTATTATGATGATGTGTGTATGTGTGCGTGTGTGTGTGTGTGTGTGCAAGCGCGCGCGCGTGTGTGTGTGTGTGTGTGTGTGTGTGTGTGTGTGTGTGTGTGTGTGTGTGTGTGTGTGTGTGTGTGTGTGTGTGTGTGTGTGTGTGTGTGTGTGTGTGTGTGTGTGTGTGTGTGTGAGTGAGTGAGAGAGAGAGAGAGAGAGAGAGAGAGAGAGAGAGAGAGAGAGAGAGAGAGAGAGACAGATGCTGTCATAATCTTTTTCCTCCCTCCCTCATCTTTTTCTTTTTTCTTCTTCTTCTTGAAATGTTCATACACTACCCAAGACTATAATTATAAACTTAGTGACAATACATCAATACGCAGCCGTAAATACGGAGAGAGAGAGAGAGAGAGAGAGAGAGAGAGAGAGAGAGAGAGAGAGAGAGAGAGAGAGAGAGAGAGAGAGAGAGAGAGAGAGAGAGAGAGAGAGAGAGAGAGATGATTTTCCATTTTTCTTATCCAAAATAATATATGCTAAACATTACTATAAAATTTGAACACAAGCAACAATACATCAATATAATCAATAGTTACCAGGCAGGACACACATTTTATCATCATGTAGATACAGTGCTTCAATAAATCAAAAGTATTAGGACATCAATCAGTTAGTGGCAATGCATCAGTAAAGTCAGTGATGACAACATTCATTCATCATGATATAATTACAGTCATTAATAAACACAATGGTAACCATATCTTTCAATTTATCATTATCTGGTTAAGAAAGGAAGCGGCGTATCAGTTTAATATGCAGCAAACAAAGGGTGTGCTCTGGTATATGTATTTTATCCCTAATAGTAATGACCTGCTGTGAAATGTGTAATTAGTTTTTCCCTGAAGGATTCTGCATTTTGGGTGCATCGGAAATATAGTGGAAGTGAATTCCAAACCACACTACCAGAGTAAGATAAGCTTGATTTAAACAGATCTATTCTAGGTGTGGGAATCTGGAATTTGGTTGAATCCCTCGGGTTTTTGTTAAATTTAGACTGAAGTTTTGTGGTGCTAAAGCGGACGCAATTTTTTGCATTAGCAAACATTTGTTGACAGCAAACATTTCTTTTAGCGGAAGGGCCCCTGCTTTAGTATAGTCCCCTTCACTAAGACTAGACGATTTTAATAGAACTGCTTTAAGTGCTCTTTTGTAGACACTCGTAAGAGGTTTCATGGCATTAGCACTAGCAGAATCAAATAGTGTTGAACAATAATTGATTGAAGAGAGAATATGTGCATGTAGGAACAATTTCCTGGCATGAAGGTTTAGAAGAAATGCTTAATCCTGCACAGCTGGTATGTTTGTCTGGATACTGATTTACATAAATTGCGAAGGTGATAAGACCAAGAGAGATCATTATCAACATATACGCCTAGAACTCGATGGTTATCCACCACTTCAATTTCCTGATTATTGACAAAAACAGATGGAGGCTGCGTGGTTATGTTTTGTCTTCTTTGCCTTGTTGTTATCAGCATTAGTTTTGTTTTGTTAGGATTCAGTGACATGTGATTTACATTGCACCAATTACTTAAGATATCAGCATTCTTCTGTAATGAGGTGAAAACAGATTCTAAGCTGGAGCTACTTGTATGGACAGTGGTATCATCACAAAAGAGTTCACATGAATCCTCAGTATAAAGAGGGAGATCATTTATATAAACTGAGAACAGCAACGGGCCTAACACAGAACCCTGGGGTACGCCATGTTGGATAGGTAGCTCTGATAAATTGTTGTTGACACAAACGGTTTGTTGACGGTCTTCTAGGAATGATGTGATTAGATGGAAGGTATTTCCTGTTATACCATGATAATAGCTTCCTGCATAACAATCTGTGGTCAATGACATCAAACGCCTTTGAAAAAATCAACGAACAGTGCACCACAATATTTATTTTCATTAATATTGGCTAGCCATTGATCCACTAGATTTGTAAGTGCAGTATGACAAGAATGATTTTTTCCTGAACCCCGACTGACTTTTATTTAGTAGGTTGAAAGATTCAAAATGGTGGCAAAGATGTTTATTTATGTGTTTTTCCAAGGGCTTGGAAAGAACTGGCAAAACAGATATAGGTCTATAGTTCGATGGATCAGATTTGTCTCCAGATTTGAAAATGGGTATTACTTTTGCAACTTTGAACTGAGCAGGAAAGTGACATTTATCAATGCATAAATTGTAAATGTAGGTAAGAGTTTCACATATAACAGGTGCAGATAGTTTTAGAATCTTTCCATCAATCCCATCAAGTCCGCGACTTCCTGTCTGCTTTAATTGGCATAAAGCTTTGTAAACATCATTGACTGTCATAGATGGAACTGGTGGCGCTGAACGAATGTTCTTAGCATTACAAAAGTTTTTCAATTTTTGTAGTTCATTTGAGTCAGTATTCTTTTCTTTGACAATGTGTTCTGCAACTGTTGTAAAGTGTTTGTTGAGTTCATTTGGTGTTATGCTGATTATGGGACTTATCTTTGACTGTGAAGTTTTATTCGTAAGTTCATTTATTGCTTGCCATATGGACTTCGAATTTTGTTTGTTGGCTACAGTTCACGAAAAAAATTTCATTTTTGCTGTCCGTTTGAGTGAATTGACTTTATTACGTTGCCTTTTAAATCCTTCCGACTTCCCTTCTGCTTCAAACAGATCATCGCGTAAGAAACAAGCAGCTTGTATTTCATCAGTCATCCACTTTGGTTGTGCACTATGTTTAACTCTACGCGTTTTGAGTGGCGCATGCTTGTCATAAACAGAATTAAACGTATGTAGCCAAAACTCTAGCGCTTTCTCTGGATCAGTGTAATTATAAACATTTATAAGGGGAGAATTCATGAGGTCAGTGAGAAAGTTATCTTCACGGAATTGTCCAAAAGATCTATAAGTGATATGTTTGTGTCCTGTTTTAGGAATTTTGATTCCCCTTCTTTTCCACGTAATACATACTGGAAAGTGGTCACTGCATCCATTCAAAGGCACACATTTCTCAATGACGTTATGTGGCTCAGAAAGATAGATGTGGTCAATTTAATGTTTCGCTAGTGGGGTGACACGGGTGGGCATGTCTATAACTTGGGATAAGTTGTACGAAGTAGTCCTGTCTGACCATGATGTTTGGCGTTTCAATAAATCAATGTTGAAATCACCTAAAATAATTAATTCTGTAGCATCAAGTGATGCTGCATCCATCATGGCCGTAAACTTGTCCATCCAATCAGCATTTTCTGCTGGGTTTCGATAGATAAATCCGATTTTGATGGGTTTCGTCCTCTTCAACCTGATTAATAGCCAGACTGCTTCAATTCCAAAACTTTCAAGTTCATATAAACGTTGCGCATTTAATGTTTCATGAATGTAAATTAATATGCCCGTAGTTTTGGATTCGGTGGGATCTCTGCGTATGATATTGTAGCCGGAGCTTAAGACAGTGGCATCAGGGACATTATCTGAAAGTCTTGATTCAGTGAAGCCAAATATATGAAAGGGTTTGTCTTGATTTGACAGTATAGTGGGTATCTCCTGTAATTTGTTTTGTATATGGTTATATTTAGATGTCCAATACGTAATCCGTCTTCCTGTGGCCACGCTGAAGATGATTGTACCATTTGTGAAACTAAGCGAAAATAGCGATGTTACACTTAAAAACCAAACACAAACGTGTCCATATAGTACACACACAATACGACAATCCTCAATGCAAAAGGATAATGACTATAAGAAACAAACAAAACTAAATTTGCAAACATTGCAAAACAATGTAAAAAAAAAAAAAACACTGTTCAATGTAAAAGAATAATGAGTATGAAACACAGGCAGAAGTTAAATTCACAGAGTTATGTAACTCACCTTTGACAAGTTTCACCGAAAGTTTATCTACACCGCAGGAGGTTTCTTAGCGTGCTCACGCACCACTTAGATACAATAGAACTATGATATAAAAAAACGGAGAGAGAGAGAGAGAGAGAGAGAGAGAGAGAGAGAGAGAGAGAGAGAGAGAGGAGAGAGAGAGAATTCTCAGTCAAATACAATTTGAGTAAAGAAAATTGTTATAGTCTCCACACTTGCTATACGATGCAAAGTGTCCACAATGCAGTTTTTTGTGCTATGTGAATTTTTATTTATTTTATTTTTATTTTATTTTTTATGTGCTGCGTCGGCACCAGGTCCATGAGGATTGGAGTCACTTTAATCCATTGTCTTTCTTCAACACACAGAAGGCTGCGCCTTTCTCTCACTGTTAGCACTGTGTGCAACGTGGTCACAGTCCTTTACTCCCACCCCTGTTCTCCCTTGAACACACATGTTAATATTTTATAGAATTATACACATGGGCATATAGCATACCTGCATAACACATACTGATGTTACTCCACACATGTAAAAATTTTAGACACTTCCTATACTGCTTTGCACGACTTCTTTAGTCTGCAATTACGGCTTGTGTACTCTCCTTGTAGCAGGAACATTATCCCAGAGGGCTTTTTCAGCATGGATGCCCGTTGGGAGGAAAACGGGGGTGGGGAGGGAGGGACAGGCATGTAGTATGGCCACTGCCAGAAACCAGGTATGCGAGGAGGAAAAGGGGGATAATACATGGAATGAAATTGAGGGAACATTTTCCTAGGTGGCATATAACAGTGACGTTCATTGTCACGTGACAGTGACGAGTGTTTTGTACTTAATGGAGAGACGGGTGGTCGGGATCTGGGGTGATAGCTTAATAGGGGCGGAAAATCATCTAAATCCATATGGTGATGTTCAGTTGAGTGAGGGACAAGGGTGGGATGGTTATCAGAGGGAGGATGAATGGAGAGGTTCGATTATACGAGGGAGGGTGGGGAGCAGCAGAGTGGCTCAGATGGTTGGTGGGGCGCCTTGGTGACGGGGCTTCCCTGTTGTGTAGCAGTGGGGGAGGTGGCTTATTACCACTTGTTGGTTTCCTGGGGGACGGGGTGTCCCTGTTGTGTAGCAGTGGGGGAGGTGGCTTATTACCACTTGTGGGTTTCCTGGGGGACGGGGTGTCCCCGTTGTGTAGCAGTGAGGGAGGGGGCTTATTACCACTTGTTGGTTTCCTGGGGGACGGGGTGTCCCCGTTGTGTAGCAGTGGGGGAGTGGCTTATTACCACTTGTTGGTTTCCTGGGGGACGGGGTGTCCCCGTTGTGTAGCAGTGGGGGAGGGGGATTATTACCACTTGTTGGTTTCCTGATACTGCCTTCAGCAGGCGGCCCTCTCCTTTTTTCCCCGGCGTCACGCTCGATGTGGTGAGCAAACAAGCCTTGTGCAATGCGGGCTGTTCCTTTCTTGGAGGGGGGTGAACGGCATCACTGTATAAAGCCATTCTGGGTGCTCCGCTAGCGGTGGTAAAAACGTTCGAGTGGTCTGTATACTTGACCTTCATGTTTTCACATGCTAATTGCAAGTTGCTGTTGCTAGCATGTATTAGAGCATTCAGTGGGTGGGCGGCCCCTCCCAGGAATGATACCAGATGCTTGTATTGACGCCTTTGGGAAAATGTGTCTGCACTGAGAGAGAAACTGTGACCATCTCTCAGTGCTGATGCCGCCCTCTGCTGATGTTGATTGCTGTCTGCAGTCGTTGATGCCCACATGAAAGACAACATGTCGAGTTGTCTGTGTGGGCATTTGACAACTTAGCCACTCTGTGAGTTCGGAAAGTGTCAAACCACTGACACTGACTTTTTGCTGTTTGTAATGAGGAGGGAAGGAGCGGGAAAGGTCCACACCTTTGATGACAGAGTCTCCTAGCATAATGACAGTTGCCTGTTGGTTCAATGCTAATTTTCTGAGAATGGGATGGGTGGGGGACTCAAGCTCACCAGCTGTGCTAAGGTCAGCATTAGCATGGCTGACTGTAGCATTTTGTCTGGCAGGTTCTTGTGGGTGAAGGGTGGAAGGTGGAAGACTGTAGTATTGGGAGGGGAGGAGAATTTTGAGAGGTGACTGGTGGGACAGGGGTCGCAGGGAAGGCAGGCAAGAAGGGGGATTTAGAAGGGTAGTGCTTGATGAGAGAGGAGAGAAGGGCTTTTCAGACAACTGGCGATTGTTTTTCTGCTTCTGCCGGGGTTGAGAAACTGGATGATTTCTGATGGGGCGATTTGTTCTGAGATGACTGATGATGTATTGGAGTTGTGAGGGAATCTATTTCTATTTTAAGTGTCTGTCTTGCTTCCTGAAGGGTTGCGCGTAGAGAAGAGACTTCAGCCTGTAGGGCTTGGGTTATAGCTAGAAATTCTTCCCTTGGGACACAGTCTTCATGGGAACAGCTATTGCCAGATTCACTGTTGTCCTCAGTTGATGACTCATTGGAGTGGGAGTGGGAGATGAGCCCATTGTTGCTGGAACGATTGTCAGGGCTGGCGTTTTGAGGGTCATCATGGAGGTCATTGGAGGTAGGGGTGGCCAGTTTTGGAGGTAGGGGTGGCACAGTTTTGAGGGTCATTGGAGGTAGGGATGGCACAGTTTTGAGGGTCATTGGAGGTAGGGGGGATGGCACAGTTTTGAGGGTCATTGGAGGTAGGGGTGGCATTGGAGGTTTGAGGTAGAGGTGGCACATTTTTGAGGGTCATTGGAGTAGGGGTGGCACATTTTTGAGGGTCATTGGAGGAAGGGGTGGCACAGTTTTGAGGGTCATTGGAGGTAGGGGTGGCACAGTGTTGAGGGATGTTTTGGGTGACACATGCACTATGCTCACCAACGGTAGATTCTGTAGGGGAAGGGACGACGTCATTAGTGTCTTGGTGTTGTGTAGAGCTCACTGTAGAAAACCCCAGCTTTCTTCTCCACTGTGGTGTGGTACTGGGGATGGAAGAGGAGGGAGCAGCAGGCTGGGAGGGCAAGGTGGTTGGGAGATGAGCATGGGTAGATGCTTTTGAATTGGGAGTGAAGGGGGGTTGATAGGGAGAGTTCAGGTACATATCTGCGTCTCTCCGATGACACACGGCGATCTCCCCTACGTCAATGATCTCCCCTGGTGCCACGGTAGTGTGTACGGTGGGCGTGCCGTGGTAATGACAATGCGACGCTTGTCATCATCCTCGGCTGGTCGGGCATCGCCACTGGTCAGAATGACCATTGCAGTGGGGTGGTCTGGCTGACGCAAGTCTGTCACTGACAGGAGTTCAGGGCGGACAGTGCTTGTGGCCATTGTGTGCACAATGGCCCGCAATGTTTTGAACTCATTGTCCACCCAGTCCTCACATGCCATGCCTACCCTGAACAAGAATATTATGTGTTGTGTAATATATACATGTATCTTGAGCAGTTTTTTCAGACATGCCTGTATCCCTAATGTAGACTGGTACAAATCTGATGGGATGGGACATGCTAGCTCCACAGTGGAACATTTGTCACTGTATGGTCTGTGATGAGGCCCATAGTCGGTCCAAGTCGTAGTAACACCCTGAGGTGCATAATTGCCAACATATCTGTGGTAAAGTACATACCTCCAATGTGGCATATGTCTTTGCTGGGACAAAAAAATTTTTTGTATAGGGTCGATTTTGTGTTGAATTTTCTCAATTGAATGGTCCAGTGAAAACAAACTGTCTTGGGCCATGGAGCGTGTAGTTGGCCCCATGGCTGTAGGTCCTGTGCCGCACTGCATGGAAACAGTTAGAAGGCTTCAGCCATGCCAATGCCAAAGCTAGTCTCTGTAAGTAGCCATAGCTGGCGTGTTAGGCGCCAGCCACGGCCCATGTGTTGAGCGCCGGGCACATGATGTTGGGTGGATGTCTTGTGTACGACACAGAGAAAGAAGGTCGGCGGAAGAGTTAGAACACACAGATGTTGCCGTGCTGATTAGCCAGCTTTCCCAGCTGGACTCTCACACACACAGTCCTGCTCCTCCGCTACACAAGTACAAATCTTCCCTACCTTCTTGCGCGTTGCATGCTGTTGGCGAGCCTCGCTGGCGCGCGCTGCGGAGATGAGCAGGGAAAATTGCACAAATCACAAATGATTAAAGTTGAATTTTTCACTTTGTGTATCAAGTAGAACCACAAAACCTTCAAAGGTGTAAGTACATAACTTAATGAATCAGTTCGTGTAAAAATTTAAGTAATCCATTCCGTGAATCACATAGTATATTTGAAATCTCACGACAGTGATGTTAAGCGTGTTGTCTTGCGTGAGAGAGGGAGAGAGAGAGAGACAGACAGACAGACAGACATGCAGAGACACAAAGAGACTGAGCGATTTTCATGTGCGTATCATTCGTCTTCAAGTGTACGTGTCATCTGCAATCCGGCATGTATCCATTTATTATCACAAAATACCAGTGTTTTTTTACACTAACAGTTACTCCCACGGTACGAACAAATTACACCTCTTCAGACAGGCTTATGCCATAAATACGACGAATGAAATTATACAACTTCACGATTAACAGTCTCATGATTACCAGCCCTCCGTATACATCAGTCGCCTTTCAATGAGTCTGCAATTTAGAGAGGAAAGTCCCTCATTACGAACACTGCACACTGCCTTGTAATGTTGACCAGTCCCCATGCAGTCTGCACTCAAGGCAATATTTGAAGTACAAGGCTCACTGAACTTTAATGGCAACATTCACTTCTAACTTGGATAACTGAAACGGTCTCAGGGATATTTTGCTTCTCTTTCTCTTGACCTTTCATCTCTGTAGATTTAGAACATGCCAATGTTAGAATATGCGAAACACAAAGCTACAAATAGATATCCAGGTTGGGGAATACAGGTTGTTAACCTGCTGGAAAGCAAAAAGTTGACATTAAGTTGGAAAATAAAGAGACGAACTGCATGGTTTCACTGCTGATCATGAGATCAGATCGTGTAACTGAGTTCCCCTCGTTTCTCTACCACACAGGGAATGCTGGTATGCTCTCGGCCGCCTGCGGCCATACGATGCTCGACATCACTGGTTAACACGACCTCCCTACTTGCTGCTTTAAGAACCCATTCCACGGGCAGAACGTTGAATCTCCCTTTCCTTAAACATCTTTTGCAGACCAGCTCGTGAGGCAGTTCAAAGACCTGCAACACACACACACACACACACACACACACACACACACACACCACACACACACACACACACACACACACACACGTGCACACACCATCATCTTTCTCTTGATTGATCATTAAAAAGACTCAAATTCTGTGGATCTATACCTGGTCTTGCGGTACGTAAGTTTTGAGTTCCTCTCCATGTAAGTTCTTCACAGTGCTGGTTTGCTATGGGGACTGTCTTTGAATGGGCGAGATGGCGCCGTCCGAAGAGGGACACACAATCTTGCTTGCTATATACAATTGAAACTATCAGGATAATGAATACTATCCAAGTGAAACAGTCAGGATAATTAATTCTACATAACTGAAACAACCAGAATGATTAATTTCATGTTACTGAAACAATATCCAAATGAAAAAGTCAGAACCGAAACCATCAGAATGATGAATTTTATTCTACTCAACCATCAGAATGATGAATATTTTACAAATGAACTAACCAGAATAACGAATTCTAAAGAGCTGAAACAACCAGGATGATGATCATTGTAATTAAGAAAACGAAGTCTGTGTGATTGAAACAATTTGGATAATGAATAGTATACCACTGGAACAATATGGATGATGAATGTAGTAGACGTGAAACAATCAGAACAATAATTATCATCCAGCTGTGTCACTTACTGTCTGTGTGGATGAGTTCCTGTATGTGGGGATGAGGCAATCTGGTAGCGAGGGGAGAGAATACGAACAGAAATCTCACTGTGCACCACCAGCTGAACAGACAGCAGGTCCAAACATAAAAATTATCAGCACAGTTCCACTTCTAAATCAAATAAACAAATCTTTTGAGAATGGCCCAGACAGGGACTCCATCCGGAGGATTCAGGAGAGTGAATAACCCAGAGCATGTTACAGTCTTTGTAATTTCAAAAACGAGGAGGGGGACAAAGGAAAATGCTTTTGAACGTCTCACAAGTATTGGAAGATCACGCCTAAAGTTCTCGACTGCACTCCCAAATTACAACACTTTCTTAGAACACCAAAAAGACTTTTTAAAAAAAGTCCAATCAGTCGAAAAGAAGAATGGGTTTATGTCTCAAAAACTCGTCAATTAATCCCAAAACTCCATCTCTAGAGAGGATTCTCAAAGAATGAGCTAATCCACGGCGAAATCTATGGCAGGAGTCCTTTACAGTCGAAGATCAGCATCTAGGATTTCGGCAGAGAGCAGAGAGTTCAGTTTTACGCAGTTTGAATAGATGAAACTGGCCCTGTTTCTGTGAAAACATGTTTTATGTGAAAAAGAACACTTTGCCCTTGTACTTAGATTTTAACAAATTAGTTCAATGCTATGAGTCAAAAAGTGTAGTTGAAATGTGCATGAATTAAGGACTACTTGCTTTCCTACGCAGATTTGGCACAGGGATTTGGAAGTAAATAGCGTAGTATATAACAGGAAGGAAAAAGATGACACAATGTCGCCTGTGTTCGCGCATAAAGTATACAAGCATTGGGGTTGTGAATGACATTTCTCCGTGGCTGTCAAGACAGACAGATAAACACACAGAGACAGAAACAAAGAGAGTGACAGAGATGGAGACAGGGAGAAGGCCTCCATCCACAGTTGCATGTGCTACGCTAAAAAGCATTATCATTGAAATAAAGTGATAACCAGAGAGAGATAGATTAGATAGATAGACGTATAAATAATATCGTAAATAAATAAGCATGCTAGAAACGTTAGTTTGAAAAAAAGAGGAGGAGGGAGGGTGCGAGAGCAAAAGGAAGCAGTTCAAAGAGTCGTAGTCGTTTCCCCCGGGGGCCGTACTTACATGTCGTCGGTAAACCGTACTTACATGTCGTCGGTAAACTTACTTCTACAACAAGATCACCTCCTGGGTACAAACCTTGTGGGTTCAGCGCAGTCTACCTTCGTACCTGTATTCTTTGGGTTTTGTCTCGGTTTCTACCTGCGAAGTGGCCAGAGCGCAAAAGGTGAAGGTCAATATAAAAGAGGGATTCCCTGCTTCTGCGCATGTCTTGAATAACCGCAAACGTTCTACGCATGTCCGTTGCATCAATGTTGTTGACAAAATGGCTTCCAAACAGCGTGCCGTCTGCTTTACAGATGCAGAGGTTCTTGTCCTCTTGCAGGCCATTAGAGATGACCGACAAGTTCTGTTGTGTAGGATAAATACTAGCAACATGATCCGTAAAAAGAATGAAGCGTGGGCGAGAGTTGCAGCTGATGTGTCAGCCTTGGGCGTAGCGTTGCGCACAGTGACGGGGGTGCTCAACAAATGGAGAATTTAAAGGTGTTGTTGTGGCAGAAGGCTGCTGCTTCGAAGACTGGGGATGGGCCTCCGCAGAAACTCCACCCATTCACTGACATAGTGAACGCAATCCAGGGTGACGGCTCCGCACTGTCATCTGGCATTGCAGGTATGTAGCATGTACACTGGAACTGATGTGTGTATTTCAGTGTTTTGTGCGAATGATTTGGGTGTCAGTTACTGTTCTTTGTGATATGTATCACTGTCCATCTGTCATTCTGTGCCTTGTGTGAAATGTGTAACTGTTACTGTTGTCAATGTCACTAGTCAGTTTAATGTCAGATTGTGACAACTTTCATCATTATTTTTTTTTTTTTTTGACAGGCTAACACATGACACTGTAAAAGTGTAATCAATGATCAGTGTGTAACCGAGAGTGAGACTGACTCTCTCTGGCTGTGTGTGTGTGTGTGTGTCATTGTGTCGTGTCTTGCGTATGATATGATTCCTGCAAAGCCCCCCCCACCCCCACCCCCACCCCCAGTGTTGGGCTGCTGCTTAGTTAGCCATCATTTAGCTAACATGTTTTCATAGTTTCCCAAGCATGACATGATATATGAGACTACAAATGAAGTAGAAGAACATTAGCCCTAATTGATAGTAAGTCTTGAAATCATACCTTTTCTGTAGCTCTAGAGTGTGGATTATTGGATTACTACATCCAAAGCGAATTGTTAAGTAGTCAAACTACCAATGTTTGTGATGATTTTTTGTACTAATTATACAAATAGATACTGATGTTTTTTCCAGTATAAAATGAAGTGTTCCTCTACTGATATGCACAGTTATAATATCTGAAGGAATTCAAACAAAACAAGTTATATGATGTTACATGCTAATACTAAAGTGCATTTTCGTGTGTGTGTGTGTGTGTTTTTTTTTGGGGGGGTGGGGGGGGGGGGTGTGCTAAACAATGTCTTATGATTGATATTATATATTTTTTTTTGTCTTTTTCAGTGCACGGAACATATTCAAGCAGCACCTAGACTTGAGAGTGTGAGTATTTTGCCTTTTCTTTATTTTTTCTTTCCAACTATTCATTCATCTACTACAATGTAGTGAAACAGAGGCACCTGTCTTGTCAGCTTTTCTCTGTATTGTACCTTTTATTGTGTTAATAGTGTTGAACTCAAATATTAAAGACCTACTTGAGTGCTCGGCTATTTTTTTTGTGTGAGAAGTCTATGATGCATAAAAAGCGCTCACGTTGTTGTTTCGGACGAAAATTACCGTTTGGATTTATCTGCGTAAATTGTAGAAAGCACACCTGTGGAAGTTGCAAATCCGACACTCCAACCCTGTGACGTCACAAGTGTGTAAAGTGTTTACCCTACACTTCAAAGGATGGCTTAGTGTGACATGACTATCCAGTGTTTTAACTGTTCCTAGTATCGTAACTACTTCTCAGACACACAAACACATGCACACACACACAGTGCAACTCACCCTTCAGTAGCTGGGACGGCGGGTGGTGGTCAGACTGCGACACGCGCTCTGTCCAGGCCTTTCGCCCGTATCAGAGGGTCAAGCAGTTAATGGTGGGTGGGACCAGGAAAGGCTACACAAAGGCCATGTCTGGTCCGTCAGGCAATTGGCAGGGCACGGAGACTGTGTCAATCCGCGCCTGGGTCTTCAGTTGGTGTGTGTAGTCTTGGGGTCGACGCCTCACGTCACTTGCTGCTTGACGAAGGACGGGCGTCGACTCAGGTACGTGTGTAGAGACACGTAGAGGACTTGGTGCGCCGTCGGGAGCTCTGCACTCGAGGTCTCGGCTCGCCGGGGATCACAAGCTGAATGCTCGTCCTCTCGTCGTCACCCTGTCGTCTGCTGATAAGTGAGCTCTGCTCATGCGAGGTGCACCTTCCGGTTCCGGTTGTGAACCGGGTGCATATGCGCACTGCGTGCGTCACTACACTCCCCCCGACTTTATGAAAAAAAAGCTTAGCGAGTGTAGTTCCCTCACAAGAGCCCAGGCCTGGCTGGCATCCGCATGTGTCTCTAACAGCTGAAGAGACGCAGAGCGTTGTCGGCAGTCAGGTCCAATAGCTCCTCCATGGGCATCGACAGCATCGGTGCAATACACTCAGCCACCTGGAAGAGCTGGTTGGGTGCAGACCACTGGGCCTTTCTGGGGGGTGGAAATATGGAGCATCTGTCTCCAGCAGGATACGGTCCCGGCCCATCCCACCTAGTGCTTTGGCCTGGTCCTGGTTAACTCTTTCATCCCTGGGTTTCTGTCGGACATTACTTCCCCTTATTCCTATGTTTCTTAGTTACAAGCAGTACCCTTCATTCCTGGGTTTCTAGGGAAAAAGTAAACAAAGAATAGGGTGTGTACTTCTGATTCTTTTGTGTGACTGGTGTTTCTACCGGACTATGGCATGTCATACACCGTTGTGTACAGAAATGGTGCCGGCACATTCTGATCCAGTTTTCCGACCCTTTGTCGCGTATTTGGTGACACACAGGTGTCAAGACTGGTGACAACTGCCAATTAATTCAAACTTAAAGAAACAAAATGTTATACAGCGCTCAAAAACATGCGAGCAGCAAAAAACATGCATGAACTCTCACAGTCTGATGTCCTCCGGTAAATCCACTTCAACGAATGCTTCACAAGTGTCTTTGTCACAGTGTCACCATGTCCAAGGAAAAATGCACAGCAATGATAAAAATGTCCCCACAGTACTCCTTCGCCACTATGTTCTACTGAAATCAGCGGTCTTTCCACAGTATCTGTCCAAATGTCGCACTTCGAGTCAATGTCAACAAACACAGAACATGTCAGCCTTAGAAAATGATGCACTGCTAGTGTCACAGTGTCAAAGTGTCGCACGTGAAACCAGGTGTCACACAAAGGAAACAGGGGTGTGGTACACCTTAAAACAATCTTTCTGATTATTGCAACACAGATATTCATGGGCACTTTTCGCACATCATCGTTGTCTTGCTTTTCTTGAATGGATTGTCACTGTATTTCACACCAGGGTGTGTTGACTCATATTGTTTGTGTCGCGCGACACATACCACACAGGTGTGATCTTTTCCAACACCTGCCACTGGCCAGTGGTCTGTGTGATCAAGACGGGATGAGATGTCATTCACAGCCGTGCGAGGTCTACCTCCTCTCTGCTGTTTTTCTGTGTAGTGGTCCCCAATCAACTGATGTGCCAGGTCCAGTTTGAAAGACAGGAAGTCGCGCTTGATCTTGCCTTCTGTCTTGTGGCCCACGATGTCGCCCTCGATGACGTAGGCATTGTACATACTTGTCTCCATCAGTTTTGTCTCAATCCACCTGTACCACTTCATGGTTTTCTTGGCCTTATTTTGCCGTGTCATCTGGTCAAGTTTGTCGACCCCATTCATGAACTTGGCGTAGGCTGCTACTGTTGGGGGGCACAGCAGTTCGATGGCAGTCCCATCCTTTTGTCACCTGCGGGCAGTGACAGCTACTTCTTGCGCAGACCAATGCGGGGTATGGGCTGTAGAAAGGTAGTACACCATGCGCTTGTCCTTCCACGAAGTTGCAAGCATACCCTCACACTGTCACCACTCTGTTGACCCGCGTGGAAGTCGCCCGTGTCTCTGCCTTGGTCTTGACAAGGTCAGCTGGGTATCCAAGGCGGTTTGGTCGTATTTTCCCACACAGTAAGTGTCCTTGCTCGAGAGATATTTGGCAAGGACAGGCGATGTGTAAAAGTTGTCTGTGTACACGATGTGCCCAAAATTGTGGATAGGTTTCGTCAGTCCTATAACAACTCGTGCACTCAACCCCATCAGCCGATTGACTTGTCCACCATGTTTACCTGTATAAACCTCCAGGTTGAAGCAGTAGGCCGTGTGAGCGTCGGCACACACCCACAGCTTGATGCCGAATTTTACGGTTTTTTTCTTTCATGAATGTGTAAAAAACCAATCTCCCCTTGAAACGGCACCATCGCTTCATCCACTGTCACTTCTCTGTGCGGAATGTATTCCTCCATAAAACTCTGCCGCACTGTGTCAAGCACATACCTCACCTTGTGAAGTTTGTCACCTGTATTCTGCACATCTTCATTTGGGTCAACAAAATACAGGTATCGGCGAATTTGGAAGAACCTGTCTCTGCTCATAACACCGCCGAATTTCGTTGACAACAAGAAATGTTCAGGCCCAGAATGCCAATAGTGTGCATCGCGGTCGAGTCGCAGGATGTCCTTCATGATAAGAAGTCCATAAAAGGCTTTCATCTCATCAAGTGTCACATCTCTCCACTCACCTTTGTTTTTTTCTGGATCAGTCTGCCGTTAAATGTTGGCATTGTCGTTTGCAAAACTGACTAGCTTTGAAAGGACTGTATCAGAATAGAACAGCTGAAAATAATCCTGCTGCCTTCATTGACATATCGAGTATGTGCACAGGACCGGGGTGCCGTTCGAAGTTTTTCCAAGGTGTGCATGGTTCAGTGAAGTCCCCACCTGTCCAGTCAAATCGTGGCCGATTGTAACTAAGTGGAAGATTTTCATCATCCAATTCATCACCAGTATCACTGTCATAATCGTTGATGGCATTGGCAAGTTCTGCTCTCTCCTCTTCTGTTAGATCAAACAGATCGAAGTCATCGGCTAAATTGTTGTAAATTTCGTCGTCAGAAAACTGATCGCTGCCTGCGTTTTCTTCACCCCATCTTCTCAGTAGCTACTAAACAGTGTGCTCTCACGGTCAAGTCAAGATACAATTTCGGTTCCAGACACTTTCCCACGCTGAGGAAGTAAGCAGGCAGGACTTATCTAAACATCTCGCGGGTCCCGTTACAAGGCGAAGGCCGCTATGACCCGCCAACCATGTGACAGGTGGGTGCAGATTTCAAGGCGTGAACCGCTGCAGCGGGTTGCCGGATGGAATGGAGTATGTTTCTCTGAACCGCTGAGGCAGTTTTCAGGAATGAAAGAGAAGATTTGTCAAACCGCTCTAGCAGTTGGCAGAGATGAAAGAGTTAAAGGGACCTGGCCAGCCGGGTGAAGCCAAAATGGACGTTGGGGAAGGCCTCCACCCACTGGTCACAGACGTTCCCGTCCCCGAGAAGCAGTGCACATATACACGCTGCTCCTGGGGCACTCCTTTCCGGACCAGGCATAGCGTTTGGAGGTAAGCTTCCGCTCCATCGTCTCCGGACATCCCTCGGCAATGCAACACGAGAACATGGTGGGGTGAAACCAAGGGCAGAATCCTGCAGAGATTCACCACTTGACGGGACCAGGTCTCAATTGGTATGCTGTGGTCGAGTCCAATCTCGCCCACAGCAGCCACCCGTGGCGATGAGACAAGTTCCCGCAGCTTTGAAAGGGCTTGCTCCACATCTCGACCGGCCAGTTCTGCACAATGCTTCGGATGCAGCCCAACCGCTACCACCATATCCTCAGGGTACTGGGCGAGATCCTGGGAGGAGGGGTAGGAGACGGGATCACAGAAGGAGGCACAAGTTCCCACCAACCGGACCCGTTTTTCCATCCTCACAGAGGTCCCATCCAGCACAGCCTGTAGGTTGGAGTCCAGCGGGAGCCGCATTGTCCGGATAGTTCTATCCAGGTGGCAATGCGCATCAAATGCCCGCGGGAACTGGGGTATCGGGTATCATGGCTGCTTGGGCAGGCTCAAAGGCCTCCGGCGCGGATAGTGTTCCCGCCAGTACTCGCTCTCCTGGCGGTCCATCCGCGCCACCAAAAGCAGCACCACCCTCCAATGGACCAACACGGCCGGCGATTCGGCCGGGTACAGCTGGAAGGAAGTCGGCACCGGCTCCCCAATGTGTTGACAAAAAGCCGTCATAGCTTCTCGCTGCCCATCCGAGATGCGTGCATCTTTCAGGTGGACAGGAGACGCTGCATGTTGAGGAACCGAACCAAGTCCTCCCAGCGACCAGACGACATAATCAGCAGTCCATGGCCTGCAGCAACGCCTTCCTACGCCACTTCAGCACATTTTCTGAGGTTGGGGACAGCCATTCGTCAAAGACTCCAGGGAGGTGATGCATGAAAGCGTGCACCTTCAAGGCCCCTACTGGCTCTTGGCAGCCTGGTACCATACACTCCTCCTCCCGAGACTCAACTGGGCGAGTGTGACTGGCTACAGGGGCGACCTCTCTCGGCTCAATTGAGGAAGGAGTGAAAGTGGCACTAGGAATAGCTTTAGGCTTTTTAGCCTGTCTCCTCCTCCTCCTCCGGGACGAAACCGAGAGAGGTGCTCTCCTGCCCTCCTCACTCGCGGTTCTCCAGAAAGTACGGGAGGTGAATGCAGGTCCACTTTCTGTTAGGCCAGCTTTGGGAACTTTGCCTAGAGCCCCGCGATGTGTGAGAGGCTGCCCGCTTGCGAGACGCTCTAGACTTCCGAGGTCCCCGCTCTGGAATACCACTTCCTGGGAGGAGGCTGTACTTTTGGCCTCAATTCCCAGGTCAGACCTTACCACTCCGGGCATCCGCTCCACGGATGAGGAAGAGCTCCAGACAGCGCTTTCTGGTGTTTCCTGGGGAACAGTCTTCATGGGCGACCCCCACGGGGAAGCAACCCAGGAATACCCTCCCCAGTGTCCATCACGCTTAGTATGTCCGAATGCTCATACTCCCCATCCCAGGATGGCTTATCCCTCGTGGAGGCCCGTTCAATATGGCACTCCAAATTGGGGTCGGTCAGCAAGCAAATGTCAAGACGGCCCCCCCAAATTGTTCTGAGACTGGTTTAGACTTGCCCGGGCGGCCAGACCGCGAAGTGACAGGTGCCACATTCTCTGTGATCCACCGATCACTCCGCAGCTGGTATGTCTGCACCGCTCCGGCAACCTTACTCAGCCACGTCTTCGAGAAAGGGTCATCCCGCTGCTTGGCGACAGCGACCATCCGAAGCAAGCATGTCTCACGCTCACTCTTGGATGCCTCCTTTGTAAGCCAAAGGTCCTGCACCAACCGATCAGCATGCGGGAACAGCCGACCTGCCGCTGAGAACTTATCAGCGCGCTCCAGGGCATTGGGTTTGCCGGTGGCCATCCTGAAACAGAACTCCTGACTAATAAGTTCACTGCCTGCAGGCTCTGCACTTGTACTTATCAATATCAAGTGCGTCAGTGGCGGTGACGTTACACACGATCCATGGTACCACTCCTGGCAGTAGTTGCATTGGATCATGAAACGTCCGCCCCACTGCTTCCTGCAGACGCAGTAAACTCCCTGATCCTCATCCTCCGGCACTTCTTCTTCTTCCGGATGTGACTTGAACCGCTGAATCCATGCAGGCAGTTTCCGATCTCTGCACGGCATCAGCCGGTCATGGTTCGTCATGAAGACCGAGTTCCGGAGTTTGACTTGATACAGGTAAGCGGACAGCTTCCTCAAGATGACCCCCGGGCCTTTCCAGGGCGAACAGAGTTTCCTGCATTTACCCTTCACAACTGCAGTGTCCAAGAGATAGACAATATCACCTTCGGCATATGGTCTCAACAAGATCTTGAGATCATAATTTCTTTTCATGTTCCGAAGGGATGTCTTCAAATTCTCTCTTGCAGCTGTGTGTGGGCATCCTGCAAGGACTGGACCAAGTGGGACACGTACTCATCCTCACTCTCAAACTCTCTGGCCGGGAACAGGGAACATCAGCTGCGCTGGCGTGTTCACTTCCCTCCCCAACATCAACATGTTTGGAGTAAAACCAGTTGTTCGGTTCACAGAGGACCGGATAGCGCCAGCTATCTGCTGTACGTGTTCGTCCCACTTGTTTTGCGCTTTCCCCAGGAAGCAACGTATGGCATCCATCAACGTATGGTTGTACCGCTCCACCTGACCATTCGACACAGGACGATATGGCGTTGTTCGGGCCTTGTGGATTTTGAAAGCTTGGCACAAAGCCTCGAACAGCTTGCTTTCAAAATTGCGTCCCTGGTCTGAGAACGGCTGGAACGGGCAACTGAAACGTGAGAAGAAACTGTCCACCGCAGCTTTTGCTGTTGTCTCGGCCTTTTGTGATGGAAGAGGCACGCACTCAACCCATTTGGTGAATTGATCCACCATCATGAGGCAGTGCTCATTTCCATGTGCTGTCCTGGGCAGGGGGCCAATGAAGTCAATATGGACCCATTCCATTGGGGCCCCTGCATGGTACTCCGTCAATGGACTTTCCCATACCGCTTGTTCTTTTTATTACGACTACAAGCGTCACAGGACAGCACATAGGCCTCGACATCGCGAGCTGAAGTAAACCAAAAGAATTTCTCCTTCAGTCTCGTTTTAGTCCTCGCCACGCCTTGGTGTGCTGCTGATGGCAGGTCATGATGCTATTGTATTGCTTGTTCCTGGAGGGAAGCGGGAACCACCAACTCCAAGTCCTTGGAATCCAGCTTGCACCTGAACAGCAAGCCTTCCTTAAGCAGGAACATCTCTCTGTTCAGCCAATGGTACTTTGCACTTGGCGAAGCTGAGAAGAGTTCCCCTTCATCGGGTTTTGCCCCCTTCGAAGGTATTGGAGGATCAGGTGTAAGTCCTTATCTTTCCCCTGTGCTGTCCGGAGTTCCTGAACCGTAAACCATCAGCAGCACGAAGGGATCTCTGAGGTAGCCTCTTGTGCTAGTCGCACATTGCAAGTCCTCAGCTGCACCTGTCCATCCAGAACTCCTACCTCGAAGCTTACACCATCAGTGCTGCCAATCTCAAAGTCCTTGAGACCAGCGAGACTTTCCTGCACTGCCTTTTCAGGCAGTGAGGCATTCTGGCTGTCCCGAGGACAGTAACTTTCAGCACTCGTACTGGTCAACCGCTCCTTGTAACCTTGAGACACCCGGGTTTTTTCACCCAAGGTGAAACCAAGGATGGCCGATCAGACGAAGTACCCTGGCGTTCAGGATGCGTCAGAAAACTGGCAGGTGCATCCTTCGAGTGTGCCAGAAAACTGTCAGGCCCTTTTCGAGCCAGAAAACTGTCAGGTTCACCCCGCGGGTGGACCAGAGAACTGGCAGGCACACTCTGCACCAGACTGGCAGGGATGTCCGGACATCCCAGAGAACTGGCAGACACAGAGCCCGAATGCCCTTCAGGTGCAACCCCCGTGTGCACCCAGAACTGGCATGCGTTCCCCTCTTTGGGACCACACGAGATTGGGCAACTGTCATGCTTGCTGGCGCAGAGGCAAGCAAGAGTTTAGGAATGCGCAAGGAATTGTGCCCACTGTCATGCGCATCCCGTCTCTGTCAGAAGGAGGTACACGGCCATCATGACTGGAAAACCCCATGGTACCCCTCCACAAAGGAGAAGGTACACGGTCATGATGACTGGAAAACCTCATGGCACCCCTTCCGTGACTCCGCGAGAAAGGTCCCCCCACAGTAGCTACTGTAGGTCCATCTGGATGGGTCCCTTTTTCCTCGGGAGACAAAACTGTCAGGCTTCGTCCACAGCCTGAAACTCCCCCCACTGTTAGTCTGCTCTCCTGCAGTACTTACAACCCCCACAAGGCAGACTTTCAGGCCGAATGCCAGCCACGAAAGATTGACAAGGGGTCAAAGCATCAGGAATCCTTGACAGTGCATCAGCGTTCTGATGCTTTGCCCTGCCCCGATGTTTGATAATCATATGGAACTGGGAGAGTTCCTCCATCCATCTCGCCAACTGTCCCTGTGGGTGTTTAAAACCGCAGGAGCCACGTAAGACTGGAGTGGTCGGTCCTGACGGTAAAAGTCCTACCTAGTAGGTAGTACTTGAACTGCCTTGTAAACCTCACGATACTCGACAGTTCCTTCCGGGTTGTACAGTACCTCTCCTCTGTTCGGGAGTGAGGGTGAAACTGCTGTACGCAATCACTCGCTCCACGCCTCCTTGAATCTGACTCAGAACCGCCCCAATCGCCAAATCACTAGCATCCGTATCCAATACAAATGGATCCGTGCTATTTGGCAATGCCAGGACAGGAGGTTCAGTCAACACTCTACAGAGGTTGTCAAAGGAACACTGCTTTTCCTCATCCCAGAAGAACTTGTTCTTCCCTGTGAGGTTATACAAAGGCTGCGCCAACGCTGCAAAATCTGGAATGAACATGCGATGGTAATTAGCGAAGCCAAGAAACCGTTCCACATCTTTTGAAGATTTCGGAACAGGCCAGTCCCTCACAGTCTGAATGTCCCGGTTAGACATAGCAATTTGATTCTTGCTAACCACCCGACCTAGGAACTTCAGGCTGGAAGAAAAGGCACTTCTTGGGCTTAAGCTTCAAACCATGCTGTCGAAACCTTTGCAGCACCTCCCTCAAGTTCTGCAAATGATCTTCAAAGCTGTTCCCTAGCACCAAAATGTCGTCCAGGAAAGCGAGCACAGTCTTCCATGTCAGACCTCTCAGGATAAGGTTCACCACGCGTGAGAATGTGGCTGGTGCATTGGTGAGCCCAAATCCCATCCGAACATGTTCAAACAGACTGTACTTGGTCAAGAAGGCAGTTTTCTTCCTGTCAGCTTCTTTGACTCTCACTTGCCAGTACGCATTGTTGGCATCCAGCTTCGAAAACCATGTGCTCCCCGACAAAGTATCAAGACAGTCCTCCACCAGTGGCAATGGGAAAGTATCCTTGACTGTGACATCATTCAGGGCTCGGTAATCGATGCACCAGCGAACTGATCCGTCTTTCTTTCGGATGAGGAGGACTGGCGCTGAGGCCCACTCTGACACCAACTCCTGAATGACACCCAGCCTTAAGCATTTTTTGTAAATGTGCCTCCTCCTCTCCTGCAAATACAGCAGGCGTACGGTGCATTCTTTGCTTAATGGGCTTGGCATCACCAGTGTCAACTGAGTGCTCGATACCGGTAAAGTTCCCTAAATCGAACTCATCAGCAGCAAACACATCCTCCTGATAATCACATAGGAGCTTTATCAACTCCACCTTCTGATTCTGTCAGGTGTGTGCTGGAGTCACTAGCCAATTTCTGCAGATACTCGGGTACTTGGTCCTTCGAGGGTTGCTTATCCCCCACACACGTACCGTTCTGCAGCTTCCTTTCCCCCTTACCACCTGATCACAGTCTCTACTTTCAGAGGAAGAGTTCTGCTGTCCCGGATCCAGTATCTCCTGCATTTCAAATGCATTGGCTAACAGCTCCCTCTTCCTGACAGTATGGTACCTGTCACTGGGGTTTACCAGGCAAAGGATTGGACTGTCCCCGGACCGCCGCACTGTCCTCGGGATTAAGAGCTCAGAGCCCAACAAGGATTCAGTGTAGTAGTCCTGAAGGACTTTATCCAATCTGCCAGTTATCCTCATGACAGTGTTGGGTGGTACCACAACTTTACGGGCAGCTGTAACTCTGGCTATGGTTGGCAGTCCCTGACCAAAGCTCACGTCTAAAGGGATGATTTCTTCCCTGATCAACAGAGTTTCAGTCCTCATGTCATGGATCGCTCCCCAGTGATGCAGAAGATCATGTCCTAACAGCATCTCGTCAGCAATCGGAGCCACATACAGCCCCTCTCTGAAGGTTGCCTGGCCAATCTTCAGGGGTACAGGCGCGGTGACAAAAAACCCTTCAGAGTAGAACCCTGGTCAGCCATTTGCATCACCACTTCCTTTAGCTTCCTTGGTTTCTTGGAAAGCCTATCAAACACGGAAGTAGCAACAATGCTGATTTCCGCTCCAGAGTCCACTCTGGCCTTAACTGGAATGTCACCCACCATGATGTGTACCCCGGAAGAGCCTGGACAAACCCGATTAATACGTATGATTTCAGGCTGTTGGCCGATTGCTTCCGATGAACTCTTTCCCTGAACTGCCCCATGGGTGTTTGGACCAGTTGCAGTTTTGTCTGTCAAGGAACCCTGCAGACCACCAGAATTGCCAGGTTCTAACTCGGACTGCTCAGGCTTTCGGGTAGCCAAGTCTTTTGATTCAGCTGACCCTGGGGGAGTCAAAGAGCAACACGCCCTTGGGGTGGTGACCCTCCGGCCAACACTTTTAGGGAACTCAAACTTCAAAAATTCTGGCCCTTGTGTATTTCCGGCTCAGAGATCGGCCATCATCCCCAAGCCTTAGGCGTTTAAAGACTTTTTCTTGTCTCTTTTGCCCCTATTGCCCTCTGTTGCCCTCTTCTGCAGCCATTTTGTATAACGCTGGCAATCTTTCTTCAGGTGGCCCTTCTGCTGACAGAAGTAGCATTTCACCCGGGAGTCCTGGGTGGCAGTAGTTGGTTTTCTGGGAAGAAGAGTCTCTCTCTTTATTTTCCAACTTCGAGAGCTGCAGCGTAAGCCTATCTATGGCCTTCTGCAGTCTCTCAAATTCTTCCCTGGTGACAGGTGAAATTGGACCTACCCGTCCTACCCGAGGATCTTCCAGGGGCCTGTGCCTTCTGTCGCCTACTGCTTGGGAGATGTGCTGGAACTGTTTGATTTTGTTCACAGCCTCCTCAATGGACTGGGGTTCCTCCATACAGACAAACTTTCCTGCCTCCTTATCCAAACTCCCTAGGCAGACTTTGTAATGACTTCCTCTCTGACATGCTTCTCAGGCAGATCATGGTATGCTGACATTGCTAGCGTAAGCACCCTATCAACCCAATCATCCAAGGACTCTCCTGTGTTCTGGTGGGCTTGTTGGAAGCGCATCCTGGCAGTCCCTACATATTCTTTCGCCCCAAACCAGCTGCAAGCTTTCCCATCAACTGATGGTATGAAACTCACTGCCCAGCTGGGTACATGTAGTGAAGAAATCCAGGGCTTTTCCTTCAAGACACCAACCTAGGTAGTCCCTACTCTCCATTTCTGACCAGCGGAGAACTACCCGGTAGCTATCAAATTTCTGCTGGAAAGACTGCCAATTAGTCTTTCCATCAAAATGTAGATTTTTTGGCAGCATCCTGGGGTCTCCTCTTGGTTCAGAGATAGGGGCTACCGCAGGGTCCACTTCACTACCACCAGGTGAGAGAGGCACAAATTCCCCAGCCTGAGCTTCACCCCGGCGGTAGGGACGATAGTGCTGATTATCATCTGCCTGGGCATGCCTGTAGGTTTGACTGGGAGGAGAGGGAAGTCTCACCTGGGTCAACACCTGCTGTTGCCGCTGTCCATACCCATCGCCACTCCGCTCGTGATCCCACCAGCCCTGGTCGCCCTGGTCATAACTTCGGCTCCTTACATCTGCCGGTGACCTGGATCCAACCGGACTAGGGGGACCCCATCGGGATCCAGATACCCGGTCACCCCCACAGCGCTCACGGGATCGGCTATCCGGCAAGTCCTTTTCAAGGTGTAGGTGCCCGGAACCTTTCGTGGATGCTTGCCGCGGGCGCAACAAAGGCTCATATGACCCCACAGCTCCATGGCTACTGGCAACAGACGACAACCCGGAGGCGGACCTCTGGCTAGTACTTCTACCTCCATCCTCTGATCCAGAAACAGGGGTGTCTCTCTCCACCCAATTTTCTGTGCACAGCTGTTCGGACTCTTGGACGGAAAAACTCCGGTTTAATGTGTCACGAGTCAGACGGGGTTGGGACAAGGCCCTGGACACTTTACGGGGTATCCAGGAACGGCTATGCTGGGTCGGGGCGACTGGTCTGCCGGTCTCTTTCTTTACGGGTGACTACACTAGCCGCCACTGACCCTTCAGTGTTCCTCCCTGATCTCGAAAGTTAATGAGCGAGAGGAGGTCTTGACTCACTTCTCCGTGTAACACTGACATCAAAATCGGTGAAGTTAGTCCTCCCTCCCTCTCTCGTATCCTCACTAACTGAGCAGCCCTCTTAGACCCTATCCCTGGCAGCATCTGACTGAGCTGCGACGCAGTGGCTAAGTTAATGTTCAAAGCCATTGGGGGAGTGACTGTATAAACTAGGGTTTTTTCACTCTAGTATTGGTTTTACCAACCACCTTCCTATGCTAACTGCAGGGGTTAACACAATAAGCAACTGTCTGCTGTCCTCTGTGCTAAATTAATGCTTGGTGCTGAGCAGTAACACAATTTCGATAACTAGGTCAACACTAGGCTACAGTGGATGCATGCACAACTAAGCTACGGGTAATCCCACTTCTGACACCATTAAAGTGTTTACCCTACACTTCAAAGGATGGCTTAGTGTGACATGACTATCCAATGTTTTAAACTGTTCCTAGTATCGTAACTACTTCTCAGACACACAAACACATGCACACACACACAGTGCAATTCACCCTTCAGTAGCTGGGACGGCGGGTGGTGGTCAGACTGCGACACGCTCTGTCCAGGCCTTCGCCCGTATCAGA
>JADBJO010000633.1:605000-615275 GCA_016801955.1 Conus betulinus | reverse complement strand
AACTCGATCGCTATATCGTGTTTTATTCATTAACAGAAAACATGCCTCTGTGTGTGTGTGTGTGGTGTGTGTGTGTGTGTGTGTGTGTGTGTGTGTGTGGTGTGTGTGTGTGTGTGTTTCATAAGAGATCACTTCTCATGTGTGCTTTTTCTGTTTCTGTCCGATTGAATATTTACCTTGTGAAATCTGACGCTGTTTACCGGTTAAACCTCACATCAGAAGATCCCCCCCCCCTTCCCCCTTCTTTGTTTTTCGTTAATGTCAGTTGCAATTTATATAAAAGCTTAAAAACCTTTATGTGGGCAACAGTCTGAGGGGTCCTTTACCTAGGAATGATGAGGGACTGAAAATAAGCTGGGCTTGGAGCGAAGACAATCCGAATCTTTTTGCACAAGAATCGATGCTTACATAACAGAAAGTCTTTTAACGCAAACGAGCCATCTCTAAGGGTATGCGCATGGGCCTTATATCCCTATCCATCTTGAAATGAAAACGTGCCGCCATTCTAATATTCTTGCACTTGAACGTTGTTCACTTTCAAAACAAAATGTGATTGAACTCTTCTACACGCAAAGATAGTGAATTTAGTGATATTTTAAATACAGGTTTTGTTGAATCCATGCATATGCATGCGCTTGTTTTAGACGAAAAGCCATCGTTGAAATTCCATATCGAGAAAGGACGTGCGATTGAATAGATATGAGATGCATTTGGAGGTAAATGCTCAAATTACTGCCAGACAGACATGCAACAGAACAGAAATACACATACGGAATATTTTGTCTTTGACATTTAATGCGTTTCTTTCAGGTTTCTTGCATCTTTCGAACGTTGTAACTTAGGTTGTGCGCTCATATAATCTGTTAATAAATCTTTGAAATGTGCAGAGTTTTAGCCAATACTTCGTGCACTAAGTGTTGATCTGTTTCTTATGTGTTGGAACACTTCTCAAGATTTAAACGTTTAATCTGCTTGCCATTTGGTAAGTGTGGGGGATATGCAATTACACAAACTGGACTGATTCACAGTGAACAATTGAAATGAAACATCGGGAAGTAAAGAAACAACGAAAATCGACAAAACAAAAACATCAGCAACAAAACAGTTGCACATTTGAAAACCTTCGAAATGAAAACATTCAACAAAATCAGAAATAGTCCATCAATAGGCGTTTAAGTACTCCTAACACTTTCAAATAAAAGATCGATTTGTACGCCCTTCCCAATCTTTAAAATAAAAACATTTTAAGCTGCATCTTTTACCAGACGAAAATAAAACACGTAACTTTTTTTAAGGTATTTTCAGTCTGTTTCGAAGTACGATATTCTTTAAAGACATTCCGGAATGAAATTCTGATTCATCTCCAGTACTTCCCACATGCTTCTGGGTCTGCTGGGTTAGGGTTAGACATGGCTGGTTTCCCTCTTTCCTTTATGACTGGACGAGCACAAGGGCTGAGTGACTTCCTTGAAGACTCGGGAGCTGCGTGTGATTCGTCTTTCACCGAACCCTGCCGTGAGGGGCGTTTACTAATGCCGAACGGGAACATCAGCAGGATTGTCTGCTCCTGTACAATAGTTTGCGGGCGTGGATTCCACCTTCTGTCAAGGGCTAAGTCCTGGATGTGTGATCGTTGTTTTTTAACTGTTTTGTGATTACATATGACTTCGAAAGGATGTCCAGACAAGCAGAGGTGAACATGTTCAAATGCTCCGATCACAACACGTTCAATCTGCGAGGACGATGGCGTATGCAGCAATAACAGACTCGTTATATTTGTTTTACTATGCCAGAACTACACGTAGTCCACAGCATCCGTTTCCAGATTAGTATCATTGTAGGCCTGTGTCATGGTAGTGGTGACTGTCAGTCGTGACTTGAGTTCTAGGAAGGCGATTGATGTCCGTTCCATTAAAAGCATCCTTTCGTGAACATTTCTGAAAGCTCTCGTGACGTCAACATATCTTTGTCTGTCCATTTGCTGTCTGTCTCCCATTCTGATTATCTATCCATCAGTCTATTTATCAATTTATCTATATAAAGCTGATACTTCTCTGTGTGTGTGTGTGTGTGTGTGTGTGTGTGTGTGTGTGTGTGTGTGTGTGTGTGTGTGTGTGTGTGTGTGTGTGTGTGTGTGTGTGTGTGTGTTCTTCCGGTGCATAGTTCTTTTTTTCTTTTTTTTTTTTTTTTTTTTTTTTTTTTTTGCTGTTCTCTGTCCAGATAAGTAAGCAATCTAGTGATCCCAGCCTGTCCACAAAAGAGAAACTGGACAGGAACAAAACGATAGTCACAAATACGACTAATCTGTTATCTCTCACAAAATGGAGCCAAATGCAGGAAGACAATAGCCAATCCTTCAACACAGCATCTCTTCCAGTAACAACAGCCGGACCCACACGACCCAAACTCCACAAACAGTAGCCAGTCACGTCAACCACTGCATGTTTTTCCCACAACTCAGAGGTTTAGGGCGGTCAAATTGGGGCACAAACACAGGATTGATCGATCGGAGCTGGCGTTACCTTCCCTGCCCTCCATTCAACCAGCCCCCATCCACTGCACGACAGTCCGCTGACGTCTTAATCCCGCCACGTGCTAAAATGAAGCTGATCATCGATTAACGTGTCCAGAGACTGCATCACCTTCTGAGCACTGCTGCATCCGTCTCTGCAGAAAAGTGGGGACCCCTTGATGGAAGAAAAAAAGCCAGCGGCATGGCAGCATGCAGAGGTGACGTAAACAGGGTGGACAAACACGTTCAACAGGGAATTTTGAAGTTAGCGCAGGAGAGGCGCAGACTTGACCGTAGTCTCTCTTGTCCATTGTTTGTTTGGCAGGGTTTGGGAATGTGTGTGTGGAATGCAAGTGGATCAGTTCACTCAGGAAAAAGGGGGGAGGGGGTCAGTTTCTTTTAAAGATGTCTGAAGCATCCCCCTCCAAAAAAGAAATTACTAAGATGTGAAGGGAAGATGGGATAGATGGGATAAGAGAAAGGAGGAAGAGGAACAGCAGAATGTCTCAGCGATTTATCCTCGTTTTCTTTGTTCTTGGAGAGAGGAGGAAGGCAATGATAAGTGACAGAAGGGAGTTGTAAGGTGGAGGGAGGGGGAATAATTAAACTAACTCTCTCTCTCTCTCTCTCTCTCTCTCTCTCTCTCTCTCTCTCTCTCTCTCTCTCTCTCTCTCTTACTTATCTGTCAGGATATCCAGACAACTGGACTATCTACTGCTCCGTCAAACAAAGTGGAGTGGCCGAAATGTGACAGTCATCACAGGAGCAGAACAAAGACGACCGGTCCGAAATCCTCGTGCAAGCTGCAGAGTTCAACAACAGCCAGACCCACACAAGCCAGATTCCACAAACAGCGGCCAATTGCGCCAAAACAGCATCTCTTCCCGCAGCTCGAGGGATTAGGTGGCCAAACTGGGGCCCAAACACAGGATTAAAGCCGAGCTGGCGTAGCTTTCTCTGCCCTCCCTCTGTCCTCCGTGCGATCAGCAGTCCTCTGACGTCTCAGATCGCGTGCTAACGTGAAGCTGATGGTCGCTCAACTTGTCCAGAGACTGCATCACCTGCAAATCCTGTTGCTTCTGTCTGCGAAAAGCAGGGCCCAGTAGATGGAGAAGAAATGCCAACAACATGGCGATGGAACAAATGTGATATACACAGATGGACAAACACGTTCAATAAGAAAATCTGAAGTCAGCAGAGGGGAGATACAGGTTCAACAGTAGTCTCTCCTGTCAGTTGTTTGTTTGGCAGAGTTATAAGTGTGAGTTGAAAACACAGGGTGATTGACTTATCCAGCGGATGGGTTCAGTGTGTTTTAAAGATGGATACCTGGTTCTTGAAACTGTTGAAGCATGCAGGGGAAAGGATGTGGAACGCACTGGAAGGACTAGGTTAAGAAAAAAAAAAAGCAGAACTCATCCATTGTGTTTGATCACTAACAAAAGTCAGAGAAGGAGAGGGTGATAACTGGCGAAGCGAAGAGAACTGAAGGGATCAAACTTTTCCTTCCTCCCTGTCTGTCTGTCTGTCTGTCTGCCTGCCTGTCTGTCTGTCTGTCTGTCTGTCTGTCTCTCTCTCTCTCTCTCTCTCTCTCTCTCTCTCTCTCTCTCTCTCTCTCTCTCTCTCTCTCTCTCTCTGGCTTATTGTTCATCTTCCTGTGCTAATTTCTGAGATGTGTGTGTACGTCTGTTTCCTACCTGGAAGATGCAGACAATTGGACTGTCTGCTGCCTTCTTTAAAAAAAATACCAGTCTGTCTGTCTGTCTGTCTGTCTGTCTCTCTCTCTCTCTCTCTCTCTCTCTCTCTCTCTCTCTCTCTCTCTCTCTCTCTCTCTCTCTCTCTCTCTGTTGGCTTATTGTTCATCTTCCTGTGCTAATTTCTGAGAATGTGTGTACGTCTGTTTCCTACCTGGAAGATGCAGACAATTGGACTGTCTGCTGCCTTCTTTGAAAAAAAAAATACCAGGACAGTATTAGAAAGTGTGGTCCAATTCCACAACACGAAAACAAAACCAAGACAGTGGTCACAGAAGCAGAGCAAAGACAGACCAATCTGCAATCCTCACACAACCTGCAGAGTTCAACATCGACCACAACCACGTGAGCCACACGCCGCAATTCAACACAACATCACTTCCAGTAACTTTGGGATAATGGCTACCGAACTGGGGCGCAAACTCAGGATTGAAATTAATCAGAGTTGGCGTAGCTTTCCCTGCCCTTCATGCAATTATCTTCATCCACTGCACGACAGTCAGGTGATGTCTTAATTCCATCACGCGCTAACATGAAGCTAATCATCGATCAACATGTCCAGAGACCGCATCACCTGCTGAGCCCAGCTGCATCCATCTGCAGGAAGCGGGACCCCTCGATAGAGAAGAAATGCCAGTGGTACAAAAGTATGGCAAAGATTACGTACACAGGTCGATAAACGTATTCCATAGGGTGACTTGAAGCACAGTGGAGGTGCTGTCAGGTGGTTTGTTTGTTCTTTAAGCATTAAGATTGATCAGCTCATGTAGGAAGGAGGTCTAGTTTCTATTTAAGATGTCTACAGGGTCTCCTGAGCTGTTGAGACGTCCAGGGGAAAGGAGAGTGGTGTGGTGGGAAGAAAACGGCAGAACCTATCCACTTATCCTACGTTATAGAGTTCACTCACCATCAAGACAGCGGGGTAGGGGGTGGGGGGTGGGAAAGAGAAGACCACTGAAGGGATGAGACTCTTTCTTCCTTTTCACCCTCCCTTCCTCCCTCCTTCCCCTCCCATTTGCCTGTCTGTATGTTTTTCTCTGTATGTTCTTTCTCTCCACTCTCTCTCTCTCTCTCCTCTCTCTCTCTCTCTCTCTCTCTCTCTCTCTCTCTCTCTCTCTGTGTATGTGTATGTGTGTGTGAGTCTCTCTCTCATCTCTCTCTCTCTCCTCTCGCTCTCTCTCTCTCTCTCTCTCTCTCTCTCTCTCTCTCTCTCTCTCTCTCTCTCTCTCTCTCTCTGCTGGCTGATTTCTGATAATGTGTGTACGTCCATTCCTGTCTGGGAGATCCAGACAATTAGACTGTCTACTGTGCTGTCAAGCAAGATATAGAGACAAAACCAAGACAGTAGCAGAAGGCGCCATCTTATCCAAAACAAAAACAAAAAACAGACGGAAAAAGGGAGACGGTATTCGTAGAAGAACAAAGACAGAGCAATCCGCAGTCTTCACACAAACTACAGAGTTCAGCATCGACCACACCCACGTGAGTGAGACACCGCAGGACAATAATAGCCAATCCTTCAACACAGCATCGCTTGCAGTCACTTTGGGATTATGCTGACCAAACTGGGGCCAAAACTCGGGATTGAAATTAATCAGAACTGCCGTAGTTTTCGACCGCACTCCGTGCAACCAGACCCCATCCACTGCACAACAGTCCGCTGACGTCTTAATCCCCGCTACGTGCTAACATGAAGTTGATCATCGATTAACTTGTCAAGAGACTGCATCACCTGCTGAGCCCTGCTGCTCATCTGTGGCCCTGCGATGGAGAAGAGATACTGGCAGCACGGCACTGTGGGAAACTTTTGCCATAAACAGGTGGACAAACGTGGTCAACAAGAGTTTGAAGTCGTCACGGGGGAAGCAAAGAGTTGACAGCAGTCTCTCTTGTTAGTTTGTTTTGTCATGGCTTAGCCGTGTGTTTAGAGCACGGAAGCGGAGCAGAAGAGCGGTTCTAGTTTCTTTTTGAGATGTCCACTGCCTCCGCCAGAAGTGTAGGACAGTTGTCAGGAGGCAGTTGGGGGAAAGAGTTATCATTGCCCGCAGAAAAAAATGTTGAGTGAGGGGGAGGTGGAGGAGGAGGGGGGGGGGGGCGTAAAGGGAAGAGAAAAGATGAAATTCTCTCTCTCTCTCTCTCTCTCTCTCTCTCTCTCTCTCCTCTCTCTCTCTCTCTCTCTCTCTCTTGTTCAGCTTGCTTTATGGATTTCCACGTGGCAGATCCAGACGGCTGAACTGTCTGCTGCCCTGTCAAACAAAAGATAGGGACGTACAATAAGATAGTGGCCATAAGAACAGAACAAACACGACCAATCCAAAGTCAAATCGGAATTTGATAACAACCAGACCAACACGAGCCTGATGCCACAAGGTAATGCCAGTCACACCAGCACAGAATCCCGTCCAGCAACTGTGGGATTAGGTGGGCCAAACCAGGACCCAAACACAAGATTAATTACCTCCCGAACCGCCCAGAGGAAAAGGAGGAACCGTAATCGAGACTAGATGCTGACGGCGAGGCCGTGTGGCAAACGTTGTGACGTAAACACGTGGTCAAGCACGTTCAACAGGGAGATTTGACGTCTGTGTGGAGAAGGCATAGTATTGACAGTAATCACTCTTGTCAATTGTTTGTTTGTCTAGGTTCTGCCGTGCGTGTAGAATACAGGGTCAAATCCCGGAGGGGAGGAGAGATGGGGAGGGAAAGGGCAGTTTCTCTTATGTCATTCTACAGTACTCCCAAAAACTTGTTGTGTGTAGGGCAGAAGTCAGTATAACAGAGATCGTGTTAGGAAGTGAGGAAGAAGGGTGAAGGGTCAGCGGAACGTGTTCATTTACCTTCGTTAAATCCTATCACTCACCACACGTTTTGAATGGGGCAGACAGGGGAGCGAAAAACGGAACCTCTCTCTCTCTCTCTCTCTCTCTCTCTCTCTCTCTCTCTCTCTCTCTCTCTCTCTCTCTCTCTTAAGTGCTTACGTATTTCTTCTTGTGCCAATGTTTCATACCGTGTATACCCCTTTTCTTTCTGGGAGATCCAGACAATTGGACTGCTTGCTGCCCGGTCAAGCAAACGACAGGAGCAGAAACAGAATAGTAGTCATAGGAGCAGGAAAAAAAAAAACTGATTTGAAATTTTCACTGAAACAACGACTTCAACAGCAACCACATCCACACATGCCTAATGCCACAAAACAGCGACCAATCACATCAAGACTTCATCCCTTCCAGCAACTCGAGAATTAAACTGGGCGACCAAACTGGGGCCCAAACACAGGCATAAGTCAGGCTGAGCGTGGTTTGGGAGGGAGGGGGGGGGGGGGGGGGGGGGGGGGGCCTGCAGTCCATGCAGCCAGCCCCATCCACTGCACGACAGTCCGCTGACGTCTTAATCCCGCCGCGTGCTGAAATGAAGCTGATCATCGATTAACGTGTCCAGAGACTGCATCACCTGCTGAGCACTGCTGCATCCGTCTCTCTGCAGAAAGCGGGACCCCTTGATGGAGAAGAAATGCTGACGGCACGGCAGCACGGCAAACGTTGTCACGTAAAGAGGTAGACCAGCACGTTCAACAGGAGATTTGGTGTCAGCGCAAGGGGGAAAACAGGATTGACAGTTGTCTCCCTTGTCAGCTGCTTGGAGATTTAGTCGTGCGTTGGAACACAGGGGTGGATCAATCGTCCGTGGAGTCAAAAGGAAGGGTCCAGTTTCTTTTTCCAGATGTCTACAATACCATTCCCTCCCCCCCCACCCCCCCCACCCCCACCCCTCCAACAAATCAACAAAACTTGTTGAGAAAAAGGATGATGTGGCGTAGGGCTGAAAAATTCTGATCTTAGTGAGAAGGGAGGTGGACAATAGGGGAAGAAGGGAACAGACTTCACGTATAGCACAGGGAGCACAACACCAAAACGTTGTCAAGCGTGGAAGGAGGTGGGAGATAGAGAGGGGTGGTGGTTAGGGGTGAGGGATGTGGACAAGCATCTAGTGCTGACCAGCTCGTTATCTACTGTCAGAGTTACTGATGACGTGTTTCGCCACCAGAATGTCTTTTCTGTTTCCTCCCCACCCCCCATACCCCCTTTCATAATTCCGCTTTTAGGGTGCTTTCGTTGATTGGAGTTTGGTGGCGGGCTTTTTTTCCTTTTGTATCTTTTGTTTGTTTTGTTTGTTTCCCCTGAATGAAGCGGGTAAGAGGGATGGGGTGATTAGGTGATGGGAGTCTGGGAATACCTGAAAATCCCGTCCTTCTTCCCACCATCTACCCTGCTCGCCCTCCCCCCCCCCCCCCCCCCCCCCCCACCCCCCCCTCCTCCCCCTCTCCTCTCAGCCTGGTCCACACCTGGAATAGACGACCTGTTGCTGCCTCTGGTAGGACAGGTACTGACTGCTATCTAGGTAGCAACTGAGGTGTGGACGATGACATTAATTTTTGACTGCGCGCGTTGCGAGAAACCAACAGAAATAAGCCCGAGCTGCTTCCCTTCCATATCGGATGACTTGATTCTGGGCATTTTATGGCGTCAGATTAGGTCACAGCAGTCGTATTTAGCGTGACTTTCAGTCACTGAAAGAAAGATAAAGTTGTCATAGCCTAACGTCTGTCTATCTAGTATTTGCCAGGGAAAAATCGTGCAAGTGTTCTCCCATGGTCTCCATGAAGGCACGATATCTTTTTTTTTACCGCTTTTATTTCTTTGACTTGTTTTGCACTTTCCTGACGGGTTGGATGTAATAAGCGTTGCGGACCATTGCTTGCAAGGCGTTTTTGTTATCTACTAGGTTACGTTTTCACCCATGTTCGATGACATGTTTGTTTTCTGAGCAAGAATGCGCGAAAACTACGAAAGCAGTTTCAGCTTGTTTCATGGGGAGATGGAATTTGGCTCAAAGACGAAGAGATGAATATTGGGTACGGATCCTTCATATGAATACATATTAAACACGGATCCGAGATCTGTTCAACCAGATTATTGCGAATGTTCCGCTGAGCTTAGACATTGTGAAAATGAAAAAAAAAGGTTAGAGATCAAGTTAAGTTCCCATAGCCTATTGGCCATAGGGACAGTGCACTGTCAGAGGCTCACCATGCCTAGAGTATGGCATTAGGGAAGGCAGAGCCCACCTCTCTCCTTCTGTCTCCTTTTAGTTTCCCTGAATTTGATCCGGTACTGGTCGCCGTTGCGTGGACTGAGAGGCTTTTCAAGCCGGAAGTCCGAACCCAAGAATGATTTGAACTTATGACCGTCAGCTCCGCAAGCAAAACGCCCTACCCGTTGGACCACGAGTTCCTCTGATGAAATTACTGCTTCCAAATTGCCAAGTAATGTACCTTTATGGAGTATCAAAACTTTGTAATGATGCTAACGTTGACATTTCATGTTTTCCGTGTCGTCATTTTTAGAAATGTCAAAGGGAAGTGACCCTTCAATCCGCACTCACCATAACTTCCCCTGGCAAAAAAAAAAAGTGTTCATTCATGAACTGATTTGCTCACATAAGTTAGAAAAGTAGATGACGGCCTGTCTGCTTACCTTTTTTTTTTCCATATTTCTGTGAATACGCCTTATGTTGAACTTTGTATTTTGGCGTGGATGCGGGTCAAAACGCGGACCTGGGATTCTTCCCACCTCTTGACTTTAAGAGTGTGTCCCTCTAATATTATAACTTTTGAGACTAGCAGCCTACCATACACAAACCTCCTTTAAAAAACTCTGTCACCACCTGTAGCATGATGTGACAAGGGGGGGAAGGGGAGAATGGCTGGGCAGAGTCATGTGGGAGGGGGGGAGGGAAGCGGGGTGAGGAGGGGCTTGACTTCCTACCGTGGGTCAGCTGAATGGGCCGTGTGTCTCGGTCCTTGTGGGTCAAGCGCGTTGTGTACCTGGCGTGGGGCGGTTTGTGTTGAGGCCTTTGAACGTTCTGGCTCTGTTTTTGTCCTGGGCAAATTTCCCTCCGGGGTACAGTGAGAGTAAAGAGAGCTCCGGGGAGCCGAACGTTTGCGAGATC
>JADBJO010000633.1:567500-585000 GCA_016801955.1 Conus betulinus | reverse complement strand
CACAAAAGCAGCCGTACAACACATAAGATGAGTACAACAAGCAAAATGCTTATACACTGTACTCACTTGCCTCACCTCTCTCTCTCTCTCTCTCTCTGTCTCTCAAAAGCATCTCTCTCTCTCAACTCTCTTATCTCTACTCACTGGCTCTCTGTCTCTCTCTCTCTCTCTACTCAAGTTGTGTTTCAGCATAGCTTAGTAAGTTAC
This sequence comes from Conus betulinus, assembly GCA_016801955.1. Classification (NCBI taxonomy): domain Eukaryota; kingdom Metazoa; phylum Mollusca; class Gastropoda; order Neogastropoda; family Conidae; genus Conus; species Conus betulinus. The sequence goes on along the minus strand of JADBJO010000633.1, from coordinate 584,793 downwards.
AGCGTACACAAAGCTTTTTTTTTTTTTTTTTTTTTTTTTTTTTGTATTGTCGATGTCCTTTCCTTTTTTTAAACAAAAAAGGTAATCTGATCAATTTAGCATTGCGAAACAACTGTTTAGGCTATATACATAGTCACATTCCGTGGGGATTATCTAAATTTCATAGAATGACAATATCTTATTGCAATGCCCTGTAAAGCTGACACTTTGAGAGAATAACTAAGTAAGTGAGCCTGTTCACAAACACTACAGTAATCAACTGAAGCGCTGTTTGTGGGTTGCGCTCAGTGCACAACTACACTTTTTTTTCTGAACACACCAAACAAAAAAAATTTAAAAAAAAAAAAAAAAAAAAGAAGAAGAAAGAAAAAAGAAAGAAAAAGAAAGCGTCCGCCACTGTCCAGATTAAAAAAAAAAATCCAGGTTTAATGTTTCATAAATAGCGAGGTTGAGAAGTGAAGTTGTATATCCCACACACACCACACCCCACCCCCCTCCCCCCCCCCCCCATCACCCCGCATGCACACACACACACACCACACACACACGCACCACACACACAACACACACACACCCCCACCCCATACACCCACACCCCCCCCCCCCCCCCCCCCTCCCACACACCACACTCTTTTTTTCTTTAATCTGTTTCTGAAGTGGCATCACAGCCACGCTGTTGATCCTGACACTGCCAGAAAATCCATATGCAGGCTCGACATGTCGAAGTCTTTGAGCTAGAGCACAGTATCTCCATTCGCAAGTGGCCTCGTGGCGACCTGACATTGACCCTTCTTTGTAAGCCTCTGGCACCGATATAAGAAACCAAATACATTCTCATGCCAGAAAGGTATGTTTATGCGTACTTATGCCGTCTGGCTAGGCTGAAGATTGTGTACGACAAAATCACTTTCTTCCACACTTCAATGCTTAACTCACACGCTAAGAAAAAAAAAAAAAAAGACTACTCCACAAAATGTACCTTGCTTGTTCGAAACTCCCCCTCCTCTCAACAAGAAAAATGAAGAACAGATTTTTTTGCTTAGTAGCGCAGACATGCTTTCGATTTGCTTGAACTTTGTAGTTTACCCTTGTTAAGTATGACAGAGGGGTTGCGTGAGATTGTTGGCACACGAATGATTGCAAGAATGACGACATGTTGTCGAAGCACCCATTGGCCAGACTGGCTTCCTTCAGCGAGAGAGAACTCCTGTGCAAACAAGATATTTAAAAAAAAAAAATAAAAGAAAGAGAAAAAATGAAAAAAAAAAAAAAAAGTGCGTTAAACGACATACGAAACTGTTTCCAAATCAGCCAGTAACAGGAGTTCGCGAAAGAGATCAAATTGGAAATGTGTGTTTGTCAATGACGGGTTTAATTGTCATCCACATTCTTCTCTTCTTTCTTTTTTATTATTTCTTTTTTGTTGTTGTTGTTGTTGTTTTGTTGTTTTGTTTTGTTTTTTTAATTACACCGTAAGAGATGTTCATGACGTGACTGGTTTAAGCGGCAGGTGTTGTAAGGATCACTGGGTGGTTTTGGGTTAAGTTTTGATGTCGTTTTGTTTCTTTTTTTGGTGGTGGTAGTATTAGTGGTGGTGGAAGTGGTGGTGGTGGTTGGATGTATGAGTGTGTGTGCGTACTTGTGTGTGCGTTCTGCGTGTGTGCGTGTATGTGTGTGTGTGTGCGTGCATGCGTCCGTGTGTGTGTGTGTGTGTGTGTGTGTGTGTGTGTGTGTGTGTGTGTGTGTGTGTGTGTGTGTGTGTGTGTGGGTGTTGTGTGTGGGTGGGGGGGGGGGGGTGATGGGGGAATGGGGTGGCTCTGTGTGTGTGTGTGTGTGTGTGTGTGTGTGTGTGTGTGTGTGTGTGTGTGTGGATGGATGGAGGGGGGTGCATACGTACGCCGACGCCAAAAACACTATACTCTTGAATACTTTTTCGGAAAAAAAGTTCTCATATATATATATATATATATATATATATATATATATATGGAGTGTGTGTGTGTGTGTGTGTGTGTGTGTGTGTGTGTGTGTGTGTGTGTGTGTGTGTGTGTTCAGCGTAAAAAGTGTCTGTAATAAATCACATCGACGTCAGCATCCACAAGGAACTGCCAATAGTCATGAGTTTAACTGCAAGCGCAGATACTCAATACTCCTGAGCCGCTTCAGCAGTGTTCAGTGGCGCCTATTCTGATCATGCATGCACAGTACATCACGAATAAACAAGGTACATCACGAATAAACGCAAACGAAGCCAATCCACTGTCAACAACATAATTGTTATCAACTTATCATTCACAGACCTGAAGCGAATGATAGAAAGCCTCCTCTGAATGGTAACCCTGAGAGCAGCCATATCCCGAAACTCCACTCCCATTCTATCAGCCACATCTCCCAACGCCATTCCAATTCTATCAGCCATAACCCTCAGCCCCATTCCAAATTTTAACGCTGTTCCAAATCGAGCTGCCATAACCCCTAACTCCATTCCAAATTTTATCAGTTCCAAATCGGTCTGCCATAGTTCCATTCCAAATCTATCAGCCAAAGCCCTTGTCTCCAGTCCACAGCCATATGCCTGAACTCCATTCCACATGCATCAGCCATATCCATTAACCCCATTCTAAATCTGTCAGACGTATCCCTGGACTCCATTCTAGATACATTAGCCGTATCCTTTCTTTCCATACCAAAATCTGCTTGCCAATATTGAAGACTTATTTCCTAATCATTGATACGGATGTGGAGGGAAAATCGAAAATACGCGAGAGCAACAAGTTCAGTGAGCTACAGGTGTCAGGAATTTTCTTTTATGGCATGACAGTTATTGAGGATGGTGATGACTATGCTGTATAACACTACCTGACAAGCCTAGAACCTCCATTTCATGCTTCCTTCCACCACAAGAGTTCCATATATACATCGCGACATCAACCCCACCCATGAGATAGAGACACCTGCAGCAGTGTGGGTCAAGAAAGTTGAGCAACACTCTCCAAGTGGCACCCACGCAATGGCTGAGACCTGGTCGCATGGCTGGCCCCTGGCTCACCCCAGTCCAGTCCCATCCCTCCCATTTCTCGGAGTCCATGGCGCACTCCAGTCTGGGTAGACGCCATTTGGGGGCTGGAAAAGCTCCGCAGTAAATGGCCTCCCTGGTATATCAGTCACGTGTTCCATGACGTTGACAACTGTGCTGATGATGATCGCAGTTCAGGTTTGGAGACAGAAGACAGAGAGACAGAAGAGAGCGAGAGAGAGAGAGAGAGACGAGAGAGAGATCATTACATAGACTCACATTTTATTAATGTTTATGCCCTAATCTTACAGACAGACAGACCAGACAGAGGGGGGGGGGGGGGGGGGGGGAGGGAGAGAAGAGAGAGAGAGAGGAGAGAGAGAGAGAGACTCAAATTTATGAATGTTTTCACTCTGATCTAACAGACAGAGAGAGAGAGAGAGAGAGAGAGGGGAGGGAGGGGAGGGGGAGAGGGAGGGAGGAGGGAGGGAGGAGGAGAGAGAAATCAGCCAGAGGAATATCGTTGCTGTCTGGGTGTTAAGCAACAGCGAAAGGTGTTGTGTGCTGCGGTGGAGAAAGAAAAGGAGGGGGGGGGGGGGGAGTTACATTATGAGTGGGCACATCCCTTTCTTAATTTGCGCTTTTTTTAGTCTGTGTCATATCTATTTAGTGTTTGGAGTAAGCACTGTGTGTCTGGTTTAGCAAGAGATTATTATTCCCTGAAATGCACCCGATTTTTTTTGTGACGTACATAGCAAAGGTGTGCAAATAGATATGGGGAGCGTTTCCATCTTCCACAAACGTCAGTCACAAAATTAGGTAGAATGTGTTCTCTGTGTGTGTGTGTGTGTGTGTGTGTGTGTGTGTGTGTGTGTGTGTGTGTGTTGCGCGCGCGCGCGCGGAGAGCGGGATGAAGGTGGGGGCGGGGTTAAGCCTTTTCCGGTATTCTTTTTCCGTCTGTCCTAAATAAATATTATAATACTCTCTCTCTCTCTCTCTCTCTCTCTCTCTCTCTCCTCTCTCTCTCTCTCTCTCTCTCTCTCTTCGGTGCACGGGGAGGCAGGGTAGGGGAGGGGTTGTGACTGTGCCATATAGAAACGAAGTTAGACGTCAATCAAAGTTAGCCGAATAATCGTGTGTGTGTATGTGTGTGTGTGTGTGTGTGTGTGTGTGGTGTGTGTGTGTGTGTGTGTGGTGTGTTTTCTTTAAGACGATTGTGATTACGAAAAAAAAAAAAGTTTACAGACCACCACTTTCGAAACTGATCGGCTGAAACCCATCCCCCCCCCTCCGCCCCCCCCCCCCCCCCCCCCCCCCCCCCCCCCCTCCCCCCCCCCCCAAATACCTTCCGTCCCTTTCCGTCCTACCCAAACCACCACTCCCCTACTGATGCCACCACCTCCCTCTCCTCCCACCCATGCCCCTGGCGCTCTCCTTGAAAGTTTTGCCCTCCACCTTTCCAAAGACTGCAATTTCTTTCGGGAGGGGGGGGGGGGGGGGGGGGGGGGCGGGGGGATTAGGCCTGAAACAAAGCTCAGCTTTCCAGGTCCGTCTTGGTTGGTATAATTGGAAAAGCACCGGAAGCACAGGCCCGATGACAGCCCACGGCGCAATGCGTGATTGGCAGAAAATGGACCCCCCTCTTCCTTCACCCGACTTCCAACATCCGCGCTAACTTGATCTGTCCGCGTGACATCAGCTGACTTCCAGGTTTTCGTTTTGCTTTTTTGTTGTTTATTTTCGTTTGTTTGTTGTTTGTGGGCTTTCTTTTTCTTTTTGGTTTGGTTTGTTTGTTTCTTTGTTTGTGGGTTTTTTTTTTACACTTAAGTGTTGTCCTTGTTTGTTTGTTCTTGTTTCTTTCTTTGTTTTGGTTTGGGTTTCACGTATTTCATTTTATCTGCTCCCCCCCCCCCCCCGCCCCCCTCCCTTTCCTTCTTTAAAAAGCAGAATCAGAAGGTGTGCAGGCCGCATTGCTGATAACGGATCAAATGTCTCGATTCCCTTCATGGCACGCGAACGTAATTTGAAATTGCGATTAGAGACTTTTTCTCAGACGAACCCAATTTTGTCACATACTCTGGCAGGCCGATCGATTTCCAGTTACATCTATTGCCAGGTGGTGTTCGGTCCAGATACTTTCTCCCACGTCTTCGTCTTCTTTCTTTCTTAGTTAGTTTGTTTCCCACCTGATGTGAACTTGGAATTTCTGAAAGAGATTAACATTTTTTTTTAATCTGATCTAAGATTTTACAGAAGAAAAGGTTTTTTAACAAAATATCTGGTGTATTTTTAGAAGGTGTATTTTAAAGGGTTGTGTGGTGGTGTGTGTGTGTGTGTGGTGTGTGTGTGTGCGTGTGCGTGTGCGTGTGCGCGCGCGCGCGCGCGCGTGTGTGTATGTGTGTGTGTGTGTGTGTGTGTGTGTGTGTGTGTGTGTGTGTGTGTGGTGTGTTTTTTAATGGCTAGTATGTTGACGTTAACGCAGTGACAGCCCTAATAGCGTCCTCTGCGGTCGGCTGGGCTAAAAAACACCATTACCATTGTTTTGTTTTGTGTTGAAGTTCTTTCAGTCAGAAGAAGCCAGTTTAAACCACCGCCTCAGACGTGTGCTAGATCATTTGGCGAGTAAACTGGGGTCGTATTCTCTCTGTATCCCCCCCCTCCTCCAGCCAGCCCCAACCCCCCCCCCCCCCCCCCCCCCCCCCCACCCCCCCCCCCCCCCCCCCCCCACACCCCCACCCCACCCCCCATCTCATCTTCTGCCTCTCATTCCGGTCACTCCATACACAGCCACACCAAGATGCAGTTTCAGTCAGCAACGGCAGTCCACAGGCAGCAGTCAGTATCTGGGTCACCGTGAGGCAACCCACAAGAGGAGACCGTGCCCTGCTGCCGAGTCACGTCGGTGAAACAGCGGACTGAGAGGGAGGCAGGGGAATGAGGGAGAGGGAGGAAAGGCCCTAAATTTACCAAGTTTTTGAGAGGGAGAGAAAAAAAATCTTGTTTTTAACTGGGTTCTTAGGTGGGTTTTTATATTTTTCAAGGGTATAATGTTGGTGTTAGTGGTGGTGGTGGTGATGATGGCGGTGGTGGGTGGTGGTGGTGGTGACGACACCTAAGAAGAGTTTTTGCAAAAACCAGATTTCCTTGGACATCTGTGTAATTTTACGTACATATACGACCCCCCCCTCCTCCCCCCCCCCCCCCCCCCACCCCCCCAACCTCCATCCACTTCATCGATTCACCCTACTTCTTCCGCTCCTCCCTCGTTATTCCCGTTATTCAATGACCAGTCCTGCTTCCTCCGCCTCCCCCTACCTCCCATCCCCTCCCCCACCCATCCCCAGTCCCGCACCGCACCAAAAAAAAAAAGCCCGGTGGAGATTTGAACCCACCACCCTAGGATCACCAGGATAGAGAGATGGGTATTTTACCAGCTGAGGAGCTCTTCAAAGCCCCCGCCCCTCTCCCCCACCCCCCACCCCCGCCTCCCTCCCTCGCCACCGCCCCCCCCCCCCCCCCCCCCCTCCCCTCCTTAAGTAAATGACATTCAGATTTGAACGACCGCATTCACAAAGAAGAATGACATGGCCGATGAGGATAAATAATTCCGGAGGAGTAGGGATAGTAACGGACCTAAGTCTGCATAGAGTGTAACTAGAACGTCAACGGGGGGGGGGGGGGGGGGGGCAGGGGGCAGTGATGGACCTAAGTCTGCACACAGTGTAACCAGAACGTCAACAGCCTGACATAGGCAGGAGATACGACTTTTTCTTTCTTTTCTCTTTCGTTTTCGTTTTCTTTTTTCTTCTTTTTTTTTTCTCTTCTCCTCCTAAATTCATGCCGGGTACTGGAAGGATTCGAACTTGAAGAGCATTTCTGCCAAGCACAGTGCTTTTACTTACCCACTGAGCCAATTCATCTTCAGTTTTCAGCTTTGACTTGCGGCAGGTGGTTTGTGGAAACAAAAAAGTTATAAACTATAGTAGCAACAACAGCAACATATGAAAATATCTAAAGAACAACAAATGACTTTGTTTGTTTGCTTGTTTGTTTGTTTTAGCTATTCCGCAACGTGACGACGGGATCGTCACACAGATTATGGACTAAAGCAAACATGCAGGCAAACAAACCAACAAACAAAACGAAAAAAAAAAACCGAAGAAAAAAGAAAAGCGAGGAAAAAAAATGGTTTTAAAAGCTTGCTTTACAACAGAGATAGCTGACAGCAAAACGTCCGTATTGATTTTCATCAGGTATCTGTTTCACAGTGCACAGCAGTGGTTGTTACCAGGCAAGAAGAAAAAGATACATGCAAGGTGCGGGTGGAAGCCAGAAAAAGGAAAAAAAAAAAAGCAAATAACAGTGACCAGGGTTGGATTTCCCATGAAAAAAGAATCTCTCTCTCTCTCTCTCTCTCTCTCTCTCTCTCTCTCTCTCTCTCTCTCTGATCTCGCTCTCTTCCCTTCTGTTGCTCTGAATGTGTGTATGTGTGTTTGTGTGTGTGTGTGTGGTGTGTGTATGTGTGTGTGTGTGTGTGTGTGTGCGCGCGCGCGCGCGCGCGTGCGTGTGGTGTGTGTGTGTGTGTGAGTGTGTGTGTGTGTGTGTGTTTTCTCCCAGACAACCTAAATCTTATTAATCCACCCCCGTCCTTTTTCCTACGTCCTTATTTTATTTATTTTTTTTATTCTTACTTAATTAACGGAGGATTCATTTTCTTTACTTTTGTTTGTTTCCTCCGGATTTCTACCTCTCTCTCCACTGTGCCTGAAACCACGCAAGTGTGCACAGAAAAAAGAATCTAGTCCCCCCAACTTCAACAGTTGTCCAGAATCTCCTCATTATAACCCATCTAACTCCATCTCCCTCTCTCTCTCTCTCTCTCTCTCTCTCTCTCTCTCCTATAAGTGTCTATTTCAGGAACATCACCAGCCAGTCACTAGTTGCGAAAGGTTTCAGCCCTGACGTGAAGGTGGACCAGTGAGTTCTAGGTGACGACAGCGCTCTGATGGTCGATGGACACCAGGCTCTCTTCTATACGTGTCTGATCTGTCTCTCTCTCTCTCCTCTCGCAACGATTTTTTTTCTTCCCCCCTTTTGGAATCGATTTTCTTCCCTTCTACCTTCTAATCTCCCCTAGAGACAAGGATCGATGTCTTCAGATTCTGCCCAGTCTATTCCGCCAAGGCATTTCTGTGTAATATGGAACACCCCCCGCCCTGCCCTTCACTAACCTCCCACCCTCTCTCTCCATCTTTGGGTGTCCTCCCCCCCCCCCCCTCCCCCCCCTCCAATGTAAGTGTTCACACCTCCACCGCCGCTCATCAAACGCTCGTCATCAGGACCCCCCGCGTCGCCTGGCCGTCACTAATTGCAGGGGCGGGGCTGGGTGGGGGGGGGCGGACGACCAATAGGCCACCGCGCGTGCCCCCTGAGTGACGGGCCGAGCGGCTCCGGGAAGCCCCCTTCAAGAGGAGAGGTGGGCAGGGGCGACAGAGACCAAGTCGCACATGGCACACCACACTGGGCCAATCTACCTTGTGTACTACTTGCAAGCTTGCAAAGCGGCCAGCCCCGAGTTTTTGTGCCAGCTAGCAGCTTGCCTGGCTTCTCTTCTCTCTGTCTCTCTTCTTCTCTCTTTTTCTCTCTGTCTGTATTCCCCGCGCCACTCTCGCTCTCACTTGCCTGCCTACCTACAGCGACTAACGGCACGGCGGACACCTCCTGACATGGCTCTGCTCTGGGCCTCTGACATGATTTATGATTGGTGATTTATTCCGGCGAGGGGCCCACGTTTCGGGGGAGGGTGTCGGCAAGAAACTGCACGTTTCACAAGTTAGTGATAAATGTGGTGGCGGGGCCCGCCGCGCCAGACGTTATGACGCACGGGTGAAGACCTGACAGGCACGAGCCACGCCAAAATGGACCAGTACCCCGACAATTGATTCAGGTCCCCACCACTGACCGACCTACCCTTCTTTCCCCCTCCCCCTCTCTCTTGTATACCTCAACATGGATTGTTGAGGGCCTCAGCCTCAAGCTGTCACAGACCAAGTTTGATTTACAGACAAAAGCGTGTAGTGGATGCTTCGCGGTGCAAAGACGTTTGAAATAAAAGGGCGTGATTTATGACGGCTGCAAGAGCAACGGTCCGGATTTGGGGGGGAAACTACATGAAACTGTTGGAAAACTGGATGACTTATTGGATGTCACTGTACACCAAACGTTTTCTTTGATTAAAGTTGGAAAGGAAAGTTGTGTATAACTGCCCCAGTGCGAAGAAAAGTCGTTTAGTTCGTGAAATCGTTTCCTTTTGTTGCCGTTTTCTGTAGCCAAGTTTTTTTTTTTGTTTTTTTTTTTTTTTTTTTTTTGTGTTTGCCCGTGCAAGAGATGAGACACTTCCTGTGGCGGGAACTTGTGATCTGTGTGTCAAAGACCCACGGGGTGATGTCGTGGATACCTGCCTGGAGTATTGATCGCTTCCCAGGCACTGTGGCGTGGTCAGCCCTGCGCTTAGCAGGTGAGGTAGGTAAACTCTGTGTGTGTGTGTGAGTGTATGTGCACGTGCGGACTGTGGATGGGAATTGATTGGGAAATTTTTGTACTAGTCAAGGTGGCTGCCAATGAGACTGACTGGAGCATCTTTTTAAAAGAACGGGCGATGTTTTTTTTGTTGGAATGTCTGTACAGAAGTGTGGTCATTTTTTGATGGGGTTGATGGGAACATCTTGATGTTTGTGAGATACTTTTCCGATGCGAATGATGGGAGCGTCTGAATAATTGTGTAGTCATTTTCTGACGGAATTGATTAGAGCATCCTAATAATCGATCATCTTTCGGTGGGACTGGTCTGGACATCTCTTTTGAAGTTGTGTGGTATTTTCCGACCGGGACAACTACGAATACACAGATTGTTTTCTGATGGTTTGATTTTGGTACCGGCAGTTTACTTCAGTTGTACTTGCTGATGCTGCTTGATTGATTTTCAGCAGCATTGAAAGCTGCTGCCTCTGCTGGCAGCAGGTTCATTGTCACGGTTGTTTTTTTGTTTGTTTGTTTTTTGTTTGTTAAGGAGAGAATGGAGTTTCGTTCACAAAAAATCTGACCGCAGTTGATATAAAGAAACGTTTTTGTTCCATTACAAGAAACTGTGCGATTGTAAGTTTTATTTTACTGGCTTTCCCTTATTATGATATTAATGATTGTAATTGAATCAAACAAAATGCCTGAGTATAGAATCAGTGAGTGATTTATGAAAGAAAAACGCAGGTTCACGAACTCGCGCACGCTGATGCATTAAATGCGTATCGATATGAAAGAGTAAAGAGGCTTTAAGATATACTAAGTGTGTGTCAATAACAAAGAGTTAAAAGGCTTTTAGATATACAGTGTGTTGATTTGAAAGAGTTAAAAGGCTTTTAGATAAACTGTGTGTCGATATGAAAGAGTTGAAAAGGCTTTTAGATATACTTAACGTGTGTCGATATGAAGCGGTTAAAAAGGCTCTCAGATACACTAAGTGTGTGTTGATATGAAAGGTTTAAAAGGCTTTCAGAGCTTACCAAGTTCCAGCATTGCTACCCCCCCAATTTCAATTTTCATCTATTTCTTTTTTTTAAATTTATTTTGTCTTTTTTTTTTTTCACGGAGGCATTGCTACTTGTGGGTCAGTCCATACTCGCCTCGCTGACTCTGCTAACCTTTATTACCAAGAGTACAAAGCCAGTTGGTAGCTGGAGATGCGGTGGGGGGGGTTAGGGCGACGTTTTGTCATTTCTCAGCATAATCTGAACCAGAGCCACAGTTTTCTACACCACCCCACCATCACTGTCAGGGCCACTGCTTCTGCGTCTCTACCACTTCCATTAACACTACAAGCAAGGGTACATCAGGATGGGCGTCGCCAACACTTGGCATCACTGTTCACACCACTGTTACTAGATCTCCACCACCCCTACTGCTTCGTCAATGTCGCCCTTTAGCCCTGTAAGAGAAGGTAATCGACTGATGGAAATAAGATTTTGGATGATCCGGTGAGCTGTTTCCGTCATCAGATTATCTTCTCTTGAGGAGTTTAAACGGTGTTTATCACAATTTCTTGTAGTACTGCTACCACTTTGAGTACTGCTACCACCGCCGCTGTCATCGCCATCGCCACTGTTACTACCATTACTATTGACTGATATTGATGTAGTCAACACCATGCCCTGCCCACCACCGACTGCTACCACTACTGCTGCTACTACCATTGTGACCACCGACAACTACCACTGCTCGTCGCAAATCATTCGACGTTGCACTCCACGGAGCTCTCAGGATATATTGTCTCCCCCTTCCTCCACCCCACCTTCCATCCCCCACCCACTTTTTCTCTCTCTCTCTCTCTCGCTCTCTCTCTCTCTCTCTCTCTCTCTCTCTCTCTCTCTCTCCTCTCTCTCTCTCTCTCTCGACACCTGCCCCTCACCCTGTACGTTGGGGACTCGTCAGTGTACGCCTGTGTCCATTACTATCTCGTTGACCCGTGTTCTGTGGTCTGGCATACAACTTGATCGGCGCCTGGAGCCACTTCTTGACAGTAAATCAAGGCTCTGGGACCATGGATCCTCGCAAATCTGCCCGCTACCTCAGTTCACCGTTGCGAAGCCGAGAATACCAAACCAGAGAAGACCTGAACTCTCTCTCTTTCTCTGCGGATACATGCATGGCTGATTGCATACATACATGCATACATACATAAATACATACAATCAGCTTGAGAAGTGTTGGACCGCTCTAGCGCTCGTGCGCGTGCGCTCACGCGCTCACACGCAGCACGCGCGCGCGCGCGCGCGCGCGCACACACACACACACACACATACACCCACACACTCTCTCTCTCTCTCTCTCTCTCTCTCTCTCACACACACACACACACACACACACACACACACACACACACACACATGCACGCATGCACGAACACACACACACACACACACACACACACACACACACACACACACACACACAAAAAGAAGGAACAACCAGACCCCGCTAATTGTGTCCACGAGCCAGGTCGGAAGTTATGAAAATGTACCCCTCGGTGGGTTTCATAGGACGGGGGGGGGGGGGGGGGGGGGGGCGGCTTAATTACGTCATCCCGCTGCACTCGTCACGACCCATGACACGCACACTCGCGCGCACTCGAGGCACGTGGCCTGTGCACGCCCGAGTGGACACGGGGCAGAGAGAGAAGCGGCGGCTGGCAGAGCACGGATGGAGGTGGGTGAAGGCTGAGGGGGAGAAGAGATGCCCGTTGAGCAATGAAAACAACGGGCCCACGGGAGATGTGCTAGATGGATGGAGGAGAAGGCCTACGGGGGCAAGAACGTACGTAGCATTGACCAAGAAGCAGTGGCCAAGGGTTAAGGAAGCGCAGGGGCGGAAGGTTCTGGAAGGTAAAAAGAAAAAAAAAAAAAAAAAGAAAAAAAAAAAAAAAGAAGTACTCATGATGTTGAGTGAATGGAGATGGGGGAGGGAAAAAGAAGGAAAGGGAGGGGAGGAATGCAAGAGAACAAAAAAAAAAAAAAGGGGGGGGGGGGGGGGGAGAGATGTAGGGCAAAAAGAACATGGCGTTGAAAAAAAAAAAAAAAAAACAGGTTTCATTGCAGGTATAAGGGGTGGTAGTAGGATGGGCGATGTGTGGGGATGGGGTGTGAAATATGCGCACACATTATGTATAAAGATTGAAATAGTCATAGGGTTCGGATAATATAGGTAAGAAGGTTGTTGGTTTTTGGGGGGGTGGGGGGGGAAAGGCTTTGAAAGACTGGAAGCGGTCTTTCATAGAGCAGTCGGAAAAAAATAAAGCGGATTAGAGTTTCAGTGTTTATTCACGTAAGGCGGTTGTGGAGAGTGAAAATGGAGAGACGCCTCCAAGCAGTTGGAGGCTGTTACTATTTTTTTTTTTTTTTTGGGGGGGGGGGGGTTGCGCATGAGAACAACAACAACAAAAGGGCTGAACAATCCGGAAACGTTTCCTCCTTGACCTCTCCACCCATCAAGACAACACTTTCGTTCATGTTGAAGCGGATTTTTTCAGTTGAAAGAAGCTGAAGTAGACTCCAGATCGTATGAACTCCATTTTGCTTTTCACCTCGGGTTAACTACTCATAAAAAAAAAATTACTGCAAAATGTCGGGCCACGTGATTGGTTAAGTTCTGTAAACTTCCGTTTGACTGGGAGAAGAAGAAAGGAATCTTCAAGTGCGCCTGTGTGGGTAAGGTAAGGCCGGAACACGCACAGACCTCATACAATGGAGACCGGAAGTGGTCCTCATGGCTTGCAGGCCCTGGCCGCCTGGCCTACTTACTGATCGTTACTAAGCCAGTTCAAATGAACACCACCACGCCCGCCACGGTGTCCCAGTTCAACCCAGCAGTTGACCCCAGTGTGTGTGTGTGTGTGTGATCCGTGCATGGCATTTCTGTCAGGCCGTTTGTCTCTTCTTTTCCCCATGGCAGCCTTTACGTGTCTACAACCTTTTATAATATATGACCGAGAGAAGAACGTCATTGTTTCTCTCTCTCTCTCCTCCCTCCCTCTCTCTCTCTCTCTCTCTCTCTCTCTCCTCTCTCTCTCTCTCTCTCTCTCTCTCTCTCATTATTTTTTTTTCTGCATTTTCTCTGGGTGCAATAATACCAGGAATGCTAGTAAAAGATAAGATGATGAAAATAATTATGGTGATAGTATTATTACTGATGATGATGATGATAACGTAACTACAATAACAGTGCGTGGATTCTCCTTCTCAAAAGAAATAAAAGGAATGTCTGTGCAGGCCCACGTGGATGTGTGTGTGTGTGTGTGTGTGTGTGTGTGTGTGTGTGTGTGTGTGTGTGTGTGTGTGTGTGCGTGCGTGCGTGTGTGTGTGTGTGTGTGTGTTTTGTCCCCCTCCCTTCCCCAACCACCACCACCTCCCAGCAAACACCCCAGCCTCCCACTCTCCCCTTTTCTTTTATAGTACTGGGTGTGAATGATTCCGGCATTTCGCACGTTGTCATTGTGTACCTAGCTGCTTCCCGCGTTTCTCCGCTGTATGTGCGTGTCGATTTTTGGTTTTGTTGCTTTTGTTGTTGTTGTCTTTCGTGCTGTTCTCACTATTTTCCGTGTCACAATATCGTCGTTTTGTTGCAGTTTGTTTCGCTGGATCAGGACTTTGTCGCTTTGGAACAGTGGTTTGTGAAAGAGTCGACTAATAATTCATAACCTGTCTTCCCCCCCCCCCCCCCCCCCCCCCCCCCCCCCCAGGCGTCGGTTTAACGAGTGTTGATACGCCGCGGCCGTTGGCGGAGATGTCGTGTCACACGGTAGGATTGATTAGCTGGTGGGGGGGGGGGTGGGGGAGGGAAGGGACTCACCGTAAAAACCAACCCACCCTGTGGTTTGTCGACATGGTAGTAATGACCGCGCCCTTGGTTCATTGAAAAAAAACAAAAAGGGAGGGGGGAGGGAGAGAGAATTATACTGAGAAGCGCCGCGAAGTTGTGCCTGTGAACAAGACCAGGAGAATGTAAACCGAAGGAGAGAGAGAGATGGACTAATTAAGAAGAGAGCCGAGGGGATGGAAGGGGGGGGGGGGGGGGGGGGGGGGGGGGGGGGGGGGGGAACATGGAGGAGGGGGGAGATAAAGGGGTGGCAAAGAAGAGAGAGAACAAGGGAAGACACAGGTCCACAGGTGGTTCGTTAAGCGCTTCCTCTCTCTCTTTTTTTCTTTAACTTTCTTCCCTCGTTTTCGTCCTTTTTTTTTTTTTTTTTTGTTTTGTTTTTTTTGTTTGGTTTGGTTTAGCACGGGGGCCAGGGGTGGAAGAGGGGAGGGGACGGGATAGATGAGTGGGAAACAGTATGTGGGTAAGCAAAAAAGAAGCTAAATCTGATCTTTTGTCCCCTTTCTTTCTATCCACTCCATCGCTCCTCAGGTTCCCCTATCTGATACATGCACACGCGAGTGTGACGTACACACACACACACACACACACACACACACACACACACACACACACACACACACACACACACACACACACACACACACCTCTTCACCCCCTTTCCCATTCTAACGTAATCACGATTTTGATCTTTATGAAGCAACAAAAAGAGAGAGAACAGAGACGGCACAATCTCTGTCCAAACCACGATGTGCAACATTCATAAACCTGCATGGGTCGTTATTCCCAATGATGGGAATAGCCAAGCACAAATCACACTGAATCTCGTAGACATTCTTTTTGTGTTTTTAAGTGTTTGGTTGGATCGCCTCCAGTGAGCTGGCTAACAAGTAGACAAATGCGCGGGAGAGAAGCAAACCCGAACCCTCCTTGAGAGAAACGTGTGCCTTCACGATCCGGCCGTGTTATCTGTATGATCCCCTGGCTTTCATTTAGCACGTACTAGGAAGTAGGAAGAAGCATCAACCGGAGAAGAAATCTGTGTAAAAGAAAAAAAAAAAAAACCGCCAGCGAGAAATTAGGCTGAAAACATCGTGTCGTGATCTCAGTATTTCAGCGTGATTTGACATGGATGCTGATGAATTACTAGTTCGTGCATCCTGAGACTTAATTCATGGCATAAAACGGATCCTGCCTTTAAGATAACAAATGTCTTTGAGGATTCTTAGAAGATTTTAAAAAAAAAGAAAACAGAACAACTATCAACTTTAAAGCTTGTTTTTAAGGCTTTTCTTGCATTATGGGACCCCCCTCCCCCCATCCTACTCCCACCCCACCCACACACCCCCCTTTTTTTTTTTTTTTGGATCTGTTATCCTCCTATAAAAAGTCAGCACTAGCGAACCTTGCTATGTCTATTATTATCATGAATATTTTATTCCCGACTGGCAGTATCTGCTGGTATTGCGTGTAAATATAGCGTTTTGAGCGGAAAAGCCAGTTGACTACAAGAGCCCGCTTACATGATTATTATTATCGGTGACGACAGTAATCAAGACTCAGAGAAAACCAACAACTGAGGAGACGTCGAGCAAAAGGAGTTTGGAGGAAAAAGCAGGACGAAAGAGAGGCCGGAGATCCTATCTATATCATGTTCAAGCATAGTTGTTGCCAGGTACAGGGTACAAACACCACAGGACGTGAATGCTAGGAATATGAATATTTCAGAAACAGTTCAGAATAAGACTGCGCGCTTTGGAGACAAATGCATCACTGAGATATTCACTGGAATGCAGGCCGGGCATTTGAAGACCGAAGGCATCATACTGGAAGAAACGGACGCTTTCGGCTTAAGAATCAGACTGTTGGGATGAGGGAACAATAGAGTGTAGGACACACAGCCAAGATGTGTTGAGTGTGTGTGTGTGTTGTGGGGGGGGGGGGGGGGGGGGGGGGGGGGGGGGGGGGGCAGCGGACAGACAGGATATGTTTGGACTGAAAGACGGGTCTTTGTCGGACTAAGTGGGCAGACGGGGACAGCCTAGCCTTGTCTGACTTAGTCTCTAGTAGGACAAGCTCAAAGACAGCCGCAGCATTTTGGCTCATCAGACCTGAAAACAAACGCATGTTTTTCAGCTTCAGCGGACCGAATCGGGGGGAGGGGGGGGGGGGGGATGGGCGCACAAACAGTCCAGTTCGATCATAGCATCGTCGAACACACGAATATCGGGGTTCATGACTGGAATTTTTGCTAATCATTGATTCCCATCTTGTCAGAGCAACAAAAAATAGCACTGGTGAAGAGTTGGATAGACGATCGGAGGGAGGGTGTGTAGTGTAAACTGCTAAACAAAACCGAACTGTTGTTGTCCACGTGTTGTATTTTCCGATAAAAACACATTAATCCGAATCCGTTAGGCCAGGTCATTTAACTGGTCTGTTTACTAAGTTCCTATGATGCGTATCAGATGTTATTTTCACAGAACTTGACTTGCCCAGTTTGAAAGATTGTTTGCGTGCGCGTTGTGAGTATATGTGTGCTAGCATGTGTGTGCGTTTCCTGTATCTAAATCGCAAAAACCGTTTTGCTTGCTTGCTTACTTTTGTGTGTGTCTGTGTCTGTGTGAGTGTGTCTGTGTGTGTGTGAGTGTGTGTCTGGTTTTGTTTTCATTTCATCCTTTTCTCACCCCATCCTTATCCCCCCCCCCCCCCCCCCCCATTCCCCCCCCCCCCCCCCCCCCCCCCCCCCCCCCCCCCCCTCTCTCCCCCTCGTCTCCGTCTCTCTCTCTCTCTCTCTCTCTCTCTCTCTCTCTCTGTCTCCCGTCCCGTCTCTCTCTCTGTCTCTCTCCTCTG
>JADBJO010000633.1:547500-557500 GCA_016801955.1 Conus betulinus | reverse complement strand
AAACGTGATCTTTGTAGATGTGATTAGTTTTTCTCTTGCAAGCAGGGGAACGGTATTGTGTTTGAAATCAGTCTGTAATGCAAGATACGTAGCCAGAGTCTCTAGAGTGCATTGGGTTCCTCCATTCTGTAGTCCGTGTCCGAAATCCAGTCGACTTGAACCGCCTACCTCACCTGAAATCTGAGGGATTTGGCTGTCTTGCCAGTCTAACCTTACTGTCGTATGTGCGACGGAAATTAGCTCCGTTATTTCAAATTCTTTGCGTGCGTTTAAAAAAAAAAATTATTCGTTTAATCTTTCACGAGTGACTAGATTGTTTACGAAAGGTTATTGTTTACAAATGACGTGGCCTAAATGTGTGGATACGATTTGTTCCAAAAAATTGTCAAAGTTGTTTTGGTGGTGGTGGTGATAGTGGTGGTGGTGGTGGGTGGTGTGTGTGTGTGTGTGTGTGTGTGTGTGTGTGTGTGTGTGTGTGTGTGTGTGTGTGTGTGTGTGTGTGTGTGTTCAAGTGTTGTTTTTGACCACTGTGTTTTTTGTCTCTCCATTGTCCCCTTGCTCATATTTCTTGTATTTTCTTCGGTTTGTTTTTTTTTTTTCATTCTAATTTTCCGTGCCTCCGATTGGCGATCTGCCGCTCCGCTCATTTTGCCTTTGCCCTTTCTGCAGCCACATCCAGGATGGGTCTGTCGCGGAACCATCGCCAGCAGCCTCTGTGTTGTACTGTGTTGTGGCGTTGTGTATTGCTGTGTGGCGTTGTATTGCACGGAGCTGTATTGTATTTTGTACCGTGTCCTGTGTCCTGTGTTTTTTTTTTTACGGTGTTGTATGTATGATATTGCGTTGTGTTTCACTCCATTGCATTGTACTGTATTGTACTATGTTGTTTTGCTAGTGTTTTGTGTTTGACTGCACTGTATTCAGCTGTACTGTACGGTCTTTTTTTTTTTTTTTTTTTTTTTGCATTGCGCAGTACTGTGTTGTGCTACACCGTATTGTATTGTGCTAGAGTACAGTGTTGTATTTTAGTGTGCTGCTGATTGTGTTGCATTGCAGTGCGCTGTATTGTACTGGATAGAAAGTATTGTCATGAGCTGCTCTGCATTGTATTGTGCGATACATCACATTGTATTCTATTGTTGTATATTGTGCTGTGTTGTCTTGTTCTGTATTGTATTTTGTTGTGTTGCACTGTGCTGTGTTGTATGATATAGTGTTGTAGTGCATTGCAGTGTACCGTATTTCAGTATATTGTGTTGTACTGGTCTTTCACCCCCCAGTCGTACTATGCTGTGCAGTATTGTACTACATTTATATTGTCTTACACTGCACTGTATCGCATTGTGCTGTGTTGCGCGAAACTGTGCGGTGTTCTACAGTATTGTTGTGTGCTGTAGTGTTGTTTTATCCCTGGGTTTTTATGTCTGGTTTTCCCTGGTTTTTGAACTTGCATGCTAGTTTGAGGAGGTCGCGTGTAATTCTCTCAGTCGGTGGAAAGCTGTCAGGTAGTCCCCATAACACGAACGTAATGGTAGGAATTAAAGCAAACGCAGTTTACCATTGAAAGTCTACCAATGTTTGTTGACTGGAAAAAAAAAAGAAGAAAAAAAGAATAAGGCAGGGAGAAATCGAGATAGTAAACACAGGGACAGTAAGAAAGAGAGCAGAGAGAGAGAGAGAGAGAGACAGAGAAGAGAGAGGATGGCTTGGGGGAAATGAAGGTTAGAGAAACAGTTAAATGGCTCATTTCAATTGACTATGGGAGACTAATCATTAACCGAAGGGGAAAAATTGTGACTTTTTTCTTTATTCGTTTTTTCACGTCTGTGTCTTCAGCATGAATTTTTTTTTTTTTTTCCTCTCTCTTGCTCTTTTTCTCCCCCGTTTTTAAACCTTGTACACATTGGTTTTAAAAAAAAACTTTTTTTTTATTGTGCCCACTCAGACAGCCTTTTGGGGGCTGAACTCAGATGTAATGTTTTGAACTGGTCTGGGGTCGCGCCTCGGGTACGTAACAACAGCCAGAAACTAGCACGATTATACTGAAGGAATTATATGTGAATCGGTGAAAAACCCAGTTAGCAAAGAAAACAGAGCATAGAGGCCACCCTCAGAGAAGATTTGAGGCAAGCTGGAACGTGATTTCTTTACTCTCAAGACCACCCTCCCCCCCCCCCCCCCCCCCGCTACCCCCCCCCTTGGAGTTAAGTCGCTACTGTCCCTTAGAGTTAAGTCTGCTTACTTTCGCAAGGCTACCATCCGTAAAGGTTGAATGGGGACGAGGGGGGGGGGGGGGGGGGGGGGGTCACAACAAACAACAAAAAAGGTGGGAGCGGGAATGGTGAGGGGGAGCGGTGAGGAAGGGGTGAGGGGCAAAAAGAAAAAAAAAATCTCAGGTTAGAATCGCTAGCTGTTGACATTCTACTATTCAGGCATAATACTTCACAGAGAGAAGCAGTGTGTGTTTGCTTATTTGTTTTTTTTTCTGTTTCACATTGGGATTAGAAAACGCGCATGCAAGAAGAGTTGTCAGAAAATTTTATTCCGAGACCATTTAGATCTTCGGATCAAATGAATCCTCCACAACACATTGTGCGTGCATGCTTAAGTATACGATTGATTATGTAAACTACAGTACAATATGTAGATTTTGTGTAAAGAAAAAAAAAGGGAAAGAAGACAATAACAACAACAAAAACAGCAACTAGCCACAGATGTAGGACAAGCAGTAAATTAATTCTTATGGTATAATTGTCTGTAAGGTTTAAATAACATATTTGATATAACTACGGAATGACTTTATTCAGTCCCCCCCCCCCACTTTAAGTGTATCCCCCCCCCCCCCCCCCCCCCCCCCCCCCCCCACACACACACACAACACACACATTCAAATGATAGCGATCCACTTTGGAAGACTCCTCGAAACAATGTATTTTTCTCTCAGTGCGGTATCCCCCTAAAAATCATACCCATCCTTCACGATATAATAATCATTCGTTCCACACGCAGCAGCACCACCACCCCACCGAAAATGGACGACAAAACAGACTTGACATCAGAAACAGACCAGACCCCGATTATGGCCACAGGGCTTGGCTCGCCTGGCACATATAACATGCCTCAGACAACAATAGTGATTGACATGACCAGGTGAACGACGCACCAGACACACACCCCCCACCCCCCCCCACCCCCCACCCCCACCCCCCACCCCACCCCCTCCACGTGCCCTGCCTGTGTGTCCAGGGAGCGATCAAAAGACAGCAGCCGAAGGCGCGAAGAAGGGAGGCGATCAGAATGCTGCAGGCATTGTTATTGATTCCATTGTCTCACACCGTTTTTCTCCCCCACGACTTGAAAGGGCCAGTGGCAACGGAACAGCATGGTAGACTACTTTTAGACAACGGCAGGCGAGATTTGACCGTTCGATAGCGAAAGGAGGGGGGATGAGTCACACCGTACCGGGATCACACGCTTCTTGTTGGGAAGCTCCAGCAGGTCTTCTTCGTCTTGTTGCAGCGGCCGTGTGTGCGTGTCTCTCTCTCTCACGTCGGAGAAGGAGGGGTCACCAAGGTGAATAATCCTCTTTTGTTTCCTCCGACTCGGTCCTGGGTTGCACAAGTTCCGGTGGCAGTTTAATGCGCGCAAGAGAGAGAGAGAGAGAGAGAGAGAGAGAGAGAGATTATAATCATGACCTCAAACGAAGACAGGCCGTTACTATCTATAAATGAAAAGGAGGGAAACCATGATTGTGTTACATTATCAGAAAAAGAGTCCATTTCTGATTTTTTTGCCGTCCATGTCTTGTTTGTTTTGAAGATGATTCGGATTTTCAGCGGAAAGAAGCTGAACTTAAAATCGACTTGTCTGAACTTTAGCCTTTCTCTCGGTCTCTTGTTATTCATGTGCATCGGGCTGGGCATCCTTCAACATAAATTTGGCAAAGTGCTTACTTAAAACACATTAATAACAAATTCATGTACGTACAAATATTGGTTGTTATAATAAAGAGTTCAAATGAAAGTATCCTATGACATTTATCTTGATGGTCTATGTATTTGAAGGAATGAATGGGAGAATGAGTTGACTTAACTGACACCATGTATATGTTGAATTATATAATCATGCTAGGAAAGTATTTGCAAAGAGGTTTTTTCAATTTCTTTTTTTCTTTCTCCCCCCCCCCCCCCCCCCCCCCCCCCTTAAACAGGCATGCACACAAAAGAAAAAAGACATATGTATCATAATTATTGTACAAAAACACAGAAGTCAGACACAATAAAAGAACAACATGCATGCCCCCCCCCCCCCCCCCCCCCCCCCCCCCCCCTAAAAACAAACAAACACAAAACAAAACAAAAACAACAAAACAAAAAAAAAAAAAAAGAAAAGTCGCAGAACACACACAAAACATACATGAATTGAATTATATGCAGGATATATATGCATAAACACACACACACACACACACACACACACACACACACACACACACACACACACACAGAGAAATGAGTAGCCTCAGAAACGAGGAAAAAAAAAAAAAAAAAAAAAACAAGGGGTGGCAGGCGCGAGAGGCTGAGAGAGAGGGGGAAAAATGTTAAGATGGGTAATTACAACAAAAGTTGGGACCATATGTACATATATAAGAGTTGTTTAACACAAGTCACAATAAAGCTAGGAAATGATAGAAGAATAGGGAAACCAGGTTTTGTCAAATTGATCTGAATCACAGTTCAGAAAGGCTAAGTATTTTTCCAATTTAAATCTGAAGCTTAAGATTGTTAGGAAAACATGAAGGTCTGGGTGGTTATTTTGTAGTTTACATTTGTAAACATAAAACTTAGCAAACAACAGAATAAAGTTAAGAGCTTTGTCAGTTTCCACATTATGTTTCACTCCAAACAGAACCAACTCTTTCAAAAAACAGATTAGCGCAGTGATGACATTTATCCATTAGCAGGTTTTGAAGATTTCTCCAAAACCGCTGCACAATATTACAGTCGAAAAGCATGTGTGTAATCGTCTGTTGTTCATGATCACAAAAGTTACATAATGGTGAATCAACAATTTTGCATTGAAATAAGTATTTCTGGGTTGGCAGCAATCTATGTAGAAGTCGACATTGGAACCATCTAAGCTGGACGTCAGTAGAAACTTTATAAATTTGAAGGAATATTTGTTTCCAATTCAGATTTACAAAAAGATTATTCCATTTATTAAATAGCAGCGGGAAAGGCATTATTTTCATTTAAAGTTTTTTGTACATATTTGTTGCCTCTTTTAATGCAAAACCAGGCTTTTTGGTCTACGAGTTTATATTGGTTAGTTATGATAATATTAAGTTGTTGGGCAATAGTTGCGAATGGCATTTATTATGCCTTCATACAAGAGAAAGTTTGTTCTTATACCTTGATAATTAATTAAAAATTCATGGAAGGTCATCCAATGCCCATTTTCATTAATCAAGTGTTTAATGAAGAAAATGCCATAATTACACCATTCCTGTACAAAAATAACTTTTTTATCTCTTAAAATTTTAATATTGTAATGAATACACTCTGACATGAAGTCATGTACTGTGGTCGGACAGCACTTTGAACACAGTTTCTTGTAGTGTTTCATCACATCATTCCAGAATGGGTTATTGACCTCTTGCATAATAACATTAGCAAATTCAGCACCAAAGTTTTTCATACTGTCCAGCTTAGGGAACATATTAATGGTAAATTCCCGCCAACCCGACTCATACGTTAATCTTCTCAGCCAACTTATCTTCATAGAAGAAATGAAATTTTTACATTTAACATTTTTAGTCCACCTTCACAGTACTGCTTTTGAATCACAGATTTTTTTATTTTACTTTTTTTTTACCGTTCCATAAGAAACTATACAATTCTTTTTCTAAAGCAACGATAAATCCCTCTGGGGGGGGGTGGTAGGTTAATCAATAAATGAACAATTTTAGAAAATGCCAAAGTTTTAATAACAGTTATTTTTTTCAAAAGGAGTTATATTTTTCTTTTTTTCCAAAAAGCAAGGACTCTTTTTATTTCAGAAAGTTTATCTTCAAAATTAATCTGTACAATAATATTTGTGTTAGTGGAGAATTTGATACCAAGAATTTTGAAAGTACCTGGATCCCAAACAAAATTTTTGTCTCTCATAAATTTAATTCCACAATTCTTTCTACTCCCCAGCCATACTACTTGTGACTTGTCAAAATTGATTTTTAAACCTGAAATTTGTGAAAATTTAGTAAGGACTGATACTGCCTCGTTAAAAGATCTTTCTGAACCGTCTAGACATAAACTAGTGTCGTCAGCAAATTGTGACAGTAATGTTTCCTTGTTAACAACTTTAATTCCTTTAATATGCTCATTAGAGCGAATCATTAATGACAGGACCTCAGCACAAGTAGGTATAGATAAGGGGATAATGGGTCCCCCTGCCTCACCCCTCTCTCAATCGGAAACCATGGGGAGTACTGCCATTGACAGAAATACAAGTAGAAATTTGTGAATAAAATGTTCTTATCCAATTTATTAAGTCAGGTCCAAACTTGAAAAATTTAAGACAGTTATGTAAGAATGACCATGAGACACTATCAAACGCCTTCTCAAAGTCAACTAAAAAGAGCATACCTGGAATATTTTCCTTATCAGTGTACAATAACATGTCATGTCATACATCAACCTTATATTCTCTCCAATAAATCTGCCCTTCAAAAAACCTCTTTGACTCTCATGTATAATGTTTGGAAGAACGCTTTTCAATCGATTGGCAACACAAGCAGAAGCTATCTTATATGGTGTTCAACAACAAGAGATGGGGCGCCAGTTTTTCACAAATCTTTTCGGCTTCCCTTCCTTGGGGATACATATTATGGTTCCCTGTCGCTGGGTAGTTGATAAATGGCCTTTAGCAAAACTTCATTAATTGAACGTACAAGGAAAATTCCAATATCTACAAAGAAAAACTTAAAAAATTCAACGGTAAACCCATCTGGCCCAGGGCTCTTAAAATTTTTCATCTGTTTCAGAGCAGTAGCTGCCCTCTTCTAGTGTAATCAACCCCTCTAATGAGGAACTCTCCTCCTCAGATAATACTGGAGCATCTGGAAGCTCTTCAGAAATATTTATATCAGTTACATCTCTAAAGCTGTATAATTGTTCATAAAAATTTTTTATCTCAAGGAGGATACTTTTTTGTTCAGAAATGACTGAACCGTCCTCTTTTTCTAAAAAAGGATAGATTTATCAAGAAAATTTCTATTTTCCAGAGAGCAAAAATATTTATTCACTTTTTCCCCTTGACTTAGCCAGTGAACTCCCGAGCGCATTGCCATGCCTTCAAGTCTGTGATTCCTGATTTCTTGCAATTCTGTTTTTAGGTTTTCTAAATGAGGAATAGTTTCTTCTTGTAAATTCTGTTCAATGTTTTTTTTTTTTGTTTCTAGGTCATGTTCTCTTTGAGAATCCATTTTTTTTTCTTATAAGTACTATAAGAGATTGTTTTGCCTCTTATTTCAAGCATCAATGTCTCAAAAAAGAGCTGATCTTCAATTTGAAAAGAGAGGTTTTCATTACTAATTTTATGCATATTATCTAAGTTGTATACAGGTAATGCATACTGTTTCTTGATATCGCTGATCAGTTCTCTAATTTTTGAAACATATATGCTTATCTCTTATAAAACTATTGTTGAATTTCCAAAAAGGTCTATCGCGTTTGAAATGATCTTTTTTTTTAAAGCAATGTGACAAGAGAATGATCTGATCGATATCCAGGATCTATGCAAACATCATTAACTTCCATCATTAATTCTTCAGTGATCATAAAGTAGTCAAGTCTTGCCTGTTTATAAGAGTTAAATTTCCGCCATGTATAGTTCCTTTTTTCGGGGTATAATTCTCTGTAAACATCAAATAGATTGTATTTTGTCATTATATCATTGATTTTTTTTTGCTCGGGTTCTTGGCCGATTGGCGACACTTGTATAATTTCTAACATCCATTTTTAAATTAAGGGCACAATTCCAGTCTCCAGTTATAATTACATGTTGGTTGCCAAAGCTCTCAATGAGTTCACAAACACTATCGAAAAATTCGGGGCTATCACCACTGCTAGGCCCGTATAAGTTCACCAAAGTAAACCTTTTTTTTAAGAACTGAACATTCATAACATGTAACACCCCATGCTGGTCTCTTATAACATCATGTATCTTGTACTCAAAGTTATTATTAAAAAGAATAGCGACACCCATTTTTGTTAGTTTCTGTACCACAGAGCCATAGATTATATCCCCAGCTGGCTCGGATAAAATTCTCAGAGTCTTCCTTTAAGTGTGTCTCTTGAAGACAGTAAACATGAGCTGCTTTTTTTTCTCAAAAAATCAAACACATCTTTCCTTTTTTTTACTATTATTTAGACCATTACAATTCAAAGAACAAATTTTAAATGAACTATCCTGTGCCATTTTGAGTTTTGGCAAGAAAGGTTAAAGTAGTACAATATACACAGATAATAGCAATAAAAAAAAAAAAGGTCTACAAAAGAAAAAGTAACAAATACTCCAAAAATGTTGCTAACACTAGAGACGCTTTGTGAAATCAGTGATGTCGCACATCCCCCCAAGTTTGACAGAAGCTGCCTGGGCCTCAACCTTCCAATGTAATAATGAGCACATTTTCACACCCATCATTAATATCAACATCTTATAAATGCACAATAAAGTGTACATGTCCCAGTTACAATCTCACTCTCACACACAAGCCTACCACCTTGGTATGAAGAAAATGAAAACGTAATGTACAACACACAACGACCAACTTACAAAACAATGACATAAAACTACACACACACATACCAACCTGTTATATAAGGGCCCACTGCCCACTCCAAACGAGCGTTGAAGCCTACTCCTACTACAATAGCCAGCGCGATGGGAGAAAAAACAAACAAACAAACAAACAAACAAAACAACAGGTGTCTTGATCATCTTGTTTGACTAACACATGATCAAATATTTACTATTCCTTCATTCAATCACATTATCTGTGAGCAAAGACCAAATACAAACATATATGGGAAAAAAAAAAAGAAGAAGAAGAAGAAGAAGAAGAATAGTACCACAAGGCTGCGTTCTCTTTCCTTACTTTTGCCCACAACTACCTTCGACGCAAGGACTGCTCCCCTGACTTGCCAATCCCAAAAGACCTTCACCCCCAGATGTAAACAAAGTCAAGTGGGTGGAAAGCAAAACAAAATAAAACAAAACAAAAAAAAAAAAAAAAAAACGCCCAAAGTCGTTATAAAAAAGCGCACAGATACAGAAATTACATCGAGTAGCTTCTACATTACAAACCTTTAAGAATTCTTAGACATTCACACTTACGATTTTAAGCAGAAAATAATTGCAGCTGGTTAAATTAATTTGGTCAACTTACAGTTCGAGCAGACGACACAATGTCAAAGCAAAGGTGAAAGTGACGGCGTGACACACATAAGAAGAAAGTAACAAATCTAACGCAGTTGCCTTAATTCGGTAAGAGATCTCACTGTCAAGATTCGTCCGGTCACCGTCTTCACCACTACTGCACCGTTCTTCGTCCACGCCTGCTGGCAAATGTCCCTCTCGTTCCGCACTGAACATAGCAGCTGATAGGCCCGTGGGGTCAGATCTTCCACCATAGTGACCCCGGTTCTTTTCACTTCTTGCGCGTGTAGAGCACAGAGTCTCTAACACGACGGGAAACAAAAACGAACAATAATCCCGCGGCAAGAGTTTTTTGGAAGCACTGGATCCCTGTTTGGAACCGACCCTATGCACTGCCTCGATGTCTTCTCTCTTCACCTCAATGTTCAGTTTACGATTGAACAGTGAAAGTACCTTCTCCTCGCACTGTACCCCCGTCTCGACGGCCCCGCTCTCTCCCCCTTCCTGCATCCCGTAGATACGCAGGTTGTTCCTCCGTACGTATGCGGAAACGTCCTCGGCA
>JADBJO010000633.1:537500-542500 GCA_016801955.1 Conus betulinus | reverse complement strand
TTCATTTGGTATTTGTGATCTTTTTGGCACTGACCTGATGGTGACTCATGATGGTTTCAGGGCCTATAAGTAACATGAGACCCTATCGGGGGAAGAAAAGCGCTCGCTACAGAAAGAACCCCAAGTATTCCTTCCACTCCAAGTATCTCTGTGACGTTTTAAAACTGTCAAAAACTGTTTAGAAAATAAATTTTGACTTCACGATTTCAATCCCCGCACTTTCTATCGTAAATGATTATGCTTAATTCATTTAATGTCCTTTTCTAATGAAAAAAAAAAATCTTCAAATGCTGAAAATGACCGCTTATTTTTTAAGCTGAATATTTATCAAATCTGCTCACGATTATTCTGTTTTTCATTACGAAATTGCTCGGTGTTTTTCGTGATGAAAATTACTTTTGTTCTTGATGAAAAAGTACGAGGACTGTTTATCATAATGAAAGTTTAATTAATGTTTTCTTTATAAATGTCACAGATTTGAAACAAACCATCTACGTCACGAAAAGCACAATCGTCGTCATGAAAATGTTCACTATTAAGAGGGTAACTGTAATGTTCATATCAAAAAGAGGAGGCCAAATTTCGTGATAATGACTTTTTTGTGAGATGAACATTACGGTTTCATGAAGCAGCATAAAATGTGTTCTCTATTGAACCATAGAGACTCGCATTAAGTCTGCTCAGTGCGTGAAAGACTACAAAATGGCGGCTGTAGTTACCTCAGATCTGAAGACTAAGGAAAGCGGAAGCTAGAACTGAACTTGACAAAAATCCGCATTCTGAAGGAGAGCGGCCGAGTTGAGAATGAAAAAAAGAAAAAAGAAATTTCTAGTCTGGATGCACTGGGAGGAGGAGGGGGTGGGGTGGGGGGGGGGGGGGGATGGGACAAAGGGAACAGTGGAGGCGAGTTAACTAACCCTCAGAACAATACTGATCAGGCTACACCGCTCACGCAGCAAAACTCTGCCTTGTTAAAAGGTTTTCCTTCTTTTGCGTATATTCCCTTTTCTTCATATAATGCATTTACATGTGTGTCCGGCGACGCGATTTATCAAATACTGTGAAGTTTCTCGCGATTAGAAGGGTGTACCATTTTACCTAGTCGGGCCAGTGAAAGTAAGAAAAAGGGAGAGGTCTAGAGCGGAAGTTGACCGACTGCGCATGACGCAGAGCTGTGACGGATAAGCCGGGCGTGGTAAGGAGCAACATCAATCGGCGGCGTTGAATCAAAAGCAGGAAAGGGTTTATATACAGAGTAATCGTCAAATGTGAGGACCACCATAAGCATTTGTATAGACTTTATGCTTTTTTATTTGGAGAAAGAAATGGAATGATTATTTTCTCTGTAGCCTTTTATTTCCCCGCAGTCATTCTCATCGAATTTTATTTTTCTTACTTCTTCCCCCCCCCCCCCCCACCCCGTTTTCTTTTTTTTTTTTTTTTTCCCCGTCTTTCTCTCTTTTTTTTTTCCCTTTCTTTTCTTTGTGTGTGTGTGTGTGGGGGGGGGGGGGGGGGGGGGGGGGGGTAAAGGATGATGCAGTCACGCGTGTTTTACGTCAGCTGTTCACAATCCCAGGCTGGAAGCCATTCTGTAATCTTGTGTCGTCCATTGCGTGGTTACGCAGCCCGTAATCTGCCCTCGTCATACATAATGACGGAGTCTGTCACGTTCAGTCCGTGCCATTGCCCAACCAGCCGTGACGACTCCAACCCAAGGATGTACAATACTGGGATGGGGGAGGGGGGGGGGGAGAGAGAGGTGAAAGGGAAGGGGGCGGGGTAAGAGGGCTTAGACGGAAGGTTGGAGGTGGGCAACGTCGCACTTCAGCGATTGCTTTTTTGTCGTTTTGTTTGTTATGGCTGGTATGTATATCACTATTCATTAGGTAATAACGAAAAACAGATGTCAAAACTTAATTAATTTTTTCTTGTGTGTGTGTGTTTTTATTGAGTAAGATTATTGGCATTCATTGGTTTGTCTATGCCTCGCTCAGCAGGTATGTTAACTTAGGTTAAATCAAATCTTTTGTTGCCTCCGTTTCTCTCTCCTTTTTTTGTTGACTTGCTTGTTTGTTTACTGCTCGTTGTTTGTTTGACTACTGTTCATTATGAAAGGAAAGATACATGTCAATACTGAAAATTTTTCCTGTTTATTGATTATGATATGAGTACGATCTCTTTGCCTTGGTCGGCATGGGATGCGCTCTTATGTTAAATCTGAAATTTGATACCCCTCTCCTTTACCCCCCCTTTGCCTCTCCCGCTCCCATCCACCTACTCTGTCACCAAACTCTTCCCCCCCCCCCCCCCCCCCCCCCCCCCCCCCCCCGTCACTCCAGCATCACAAGAGAAGATGATGATAATGATGATGTCTTGCCACAAAGAAGAGTATCCTCCTTGAAAATCCTCATAAACGAAGTACGGTTCAGCTTTCTTGAAGGTTAAAGGTTGAAAGTTTCATAGTCAACTGACCGTAGGGGCAGTGAACTGACGTGAGCAGGGCGGTATACAGGTAGAACCGAACCCTGTTCTTTCTCTGCCTTTAACGTTCCCTGGACTGAATCAGATGCGTCTTTACTGCTGGGTACACAGATAGAATTTTCAGTCTGTAAAAATCTGTCCCCGCGAGTGTTTTACACTCACGACCGTCAGAACACTCCGGGCCTTCCTCCTAAAGGCGAAGGAAGCCTGGGACCTATGCAAGGTACGTAGCAAGATCTGGTGTTCTCCAGATGCTCTTACTAACAGACTGCTCGCAGACCAGGCAGGGCCGGCACCTGGGTCGTGAGGAAGATGAAGTACAACTTGTTCGAAGGCACAGGTGCGCGTCTCGGAACCGTTCTGATGTCTGGTGGAGTCAGAGGTGTGGTTGGTTCCGGTCATTTTCTTGTATGTTTATGTGTTTTATTTCTTTACTATCTTTTTTATTCAGTTTAGTTGTTGCTGTTTACCGTTCTCACCATGTCAGATTATTCTCACGCCGTTCATTTCTGCTCCCCCGTACGCAGCCCCACCTGAACTCGCTGTGTTGTGTCACTTTCAGAACAGGCTTTTCAAGGGGAGCTATCAGTATTATTGACCGTCCGGAGGCAACCCGCCAGAGGATACACCGTACTGCTGCCAAAGCACTCTCCTGGTGTACAGTGGCGTTCTGACCCAACATACCCCTGCTGACAGTAATGATAATTGCTTGGTCTCGAAGCCGGAGTGACTGTGTGTCTCACTTTGGTTGCTGCGTGTTATTGTCCCATGGCGTCTTTCTGTGATGATCTGGACTTGGTCTTGGTAGTAGTTTTCTTCAGGCACAGAACATGCTGTCGGGTGTGCTGGCTCCTCCCATACAAACAGCACGTTTTTCAGGACCCTCCTTATGGGGTCCACATGATCCCAAAGGAGAGCGGCTCAGCTTGGAGATCCTTTGTGCTGGCCCCAATGCCTCAGCTGTCTTCATGGCAAGGGACCTGGTGTGGGTCTGTCTAGGTTCGTCATGGCTCCGTTATGACGTGAATTTGCCAATGTCTGAAGACCATGGCTAGAGACCTGGTGTGAGTCTGTTAGGATTCGCATAGCTTCATTATGACGGGGTTTGCCAATCTCTTGAGACCTCAGTAAGTTCTGTTGCGCCCTGCATGTTCTGTTGTTGTTAACCCTTGAAGGAATGGCTCACACACAGCCTCTGTTAAACATTTTGGCTGAACGCTTTGTACGGACTTCCAGATCTGGTCGTCAGGGGCTTCAGCTGAAATCAATATTACTTCTGCTTTCATATTTCCGTTACCCCAAACACAAAGAGTCGCTAAGAACTGAAAACAAAATGAGCTTGTAAGTGAATGAATAGATAGGATATGGTAAGGTTCAGTCAGAAAATAACGAGGAGAAAAATAACTAGAAATAGAACAAGGGAAAAAAAATCACAAATAGGTTTCGATTCAGCTATGAGACCTTAAGTTTTTTTTGTTTTTTTTTTTACCTTGGTGATCTTGCCCCGCTGGAGGTGCTGATCAAAAGGATGAGAGAGACGTCTCAGTGTGTGTGTGAACAAGTTGCAAGTTGAAGGTCAAACAGGAGGGAGGCCAAAACGGGTCGATTTGTGTGAACAGGGTGACTGTGTTGTCGCTGGCCAGAGCCTGCGTCAGTTCAACGTGCCTGCAGTGGTGTGTGCACATCCTCCCCATCACGTCACGCCGCCAGTGCCAGACAATGAGCCTTGACGAACATGAACGAGAGTGGGGGATGGAAGTGGGGAGAGGGTGGGGGATGGTGGGTGGAGGAGAGTTTCCAAGAATAGTAAAGGAGGGGGGTTGGTTAAAGCGACGACATTTTGGCAGGTGGGAGTTGGTGGATTGGCGACGACATTTTGGCAGGTGGGGAGTTGGTGGATTGGCGACGACATTTTGGCAGGTGGTGAGTTGGTGGATTGGAGGTCAGACGTGTCCAGGAATAAACCTGTTGCAGAAAAAAAAATCAGGAGAAGATAACACCTGCCTTTCCATTGCAAATGAAGTTACCTTTTCCCCACTTATGGGTCAAGCAAAATAGATCTGGAGCGTATGTGTGCGCGCCAGAAATAATGGTCGGGATATCGACTGTGCATTACAGGCGCACAGTTGTACACCCACCTTTTGGCATTTTCTCTGTATTGATTGAACTGGTGGGCTGACTGGGAGGCCAGATTGCTTTGGGCGTGCCCACCACCGGCATTTGTCCCGTGAAAATGGCGAGGTCGCTCTGTCTGTACGCGAGTTCCAGCACTAATTGCCTCGCTCTCAGATTGCCGAACATCATCTATTTGTACTGTACATTTATAACTCTCTTCTCTCTCTCTTTTTTTTTTTTTCTCCTCCTGTGACATTCACTCGCTCACACCCCTCTTTCACTCACAAGACTCAGACACACACAAGAGCAAGCGCACGTACGCTCTCTCTCTCTCTCTCTCTCTCTCTCTCTCTCTCTCTCGTACACCTCCCGCCCAGTATCACTTCTTTCCCTCCCTCAACCCA
>JADBJO010000633.1:527500-532500 GCA_016801955.1 Conus betulinus | reverse complement strand
CTCCCTCCCTTTCTCTGTCCCTCTCACCCTTACTGTCGCCCCCCATCTCTCCAATCTCTCTCTCTCTCTCTCGTACTCGCTCGTCATTTTCTGCGTTTCCGTTTCTTTTGATGTGTTAATTTGAGCGCGGGCGACAGTTCCCATTGTCGGTGACAGTGTGACCCTTTGGGAGTCTCCTGCTAATCCCCGAGCAGGCTCGATCTGATGAAGAGCTTCACCGGAGTTTGTTTTCGTGGAATCACCGCGGATGTTCCAGAAACATGGAAACAGTCCCCGGAGTCGGTTTGTTGACTTTCAGGACTTTTAGGTTGTGGAGGGCCGGGGACTGCACGTGCAGATGTCGCTCATTCACATGCACGTGCGACGCGCTTTCATACTCAGTGCGTTATGTCTGGTCACGTGACGGTGTGGTGGTGGTGGTGGTGGTGGTTGCGGCGAGGAGGCGGTGGAAGATTTTGTGAAAAAGCTGACTGAGCGAGCCCCCCTGCCCCCCCCCCCCCCCCCCCCCCCCATCCCCGCCCCCCCCCCCTCTCTACCCCCGGGGGGTAGAGGAAGGGAAGGGAAATGGGTGTTGGTTGGGGGATTGTTTTCTTCTCATTATCACCAACCATGACAGTCTCCGGGTTTGGCTGGGTCCAGGGTCGCTGCCAAAGTCTTGGCAGTGCCTCGGGGGGCAGTGCCCCCTCCCCCTTCCCGACCCCTTTCCCTTTCTCCTGCCTCTCTTCCCCCCGCACTCATCATCACCCCCCCCCCCCCCCCCCCCCCTCCTCCACCTGCTCCGTTTCCTCCGGTTTCATCATGGCTGCTATATGCGTGTCATGAGGCCGCTGAAGCGAAACGTGGGGGATGTGGACAACCCTGTATTCGAACCTGAGAACTGCCGAGACAAAGCAGGACTCCGTTCCTATCCCTCCCCCCCCCCCCCCCTCCCCCGTTTCGTTCTTCCCCCTCCCCCATCTCTGTCTGTCTGTCTGTCTGTCTCTCTCTCGCTCTCTTGCTGTCTTTCTGTCTCTGTCTCTCTCTGTGTCTGTGTGTCTGTCTCTGTCCTCTCTCTCTCTCTCTCTCTCTCTCTCGGTCGGTCCGTCCGTCTGTCTGTCCCCCCCCCCCCCTCTCTCTCTCTCTCTCTCTCTCTCTCTCTCTCTCTCTCCTCCCGCCCCCACCCCCATCTCTGTCTCCCTCCCTCTTTCCTCCTCAGCACCCCGAGCCTCCATCAATAGACTGCTCCCACAGTCTTTCTCTGAAGACCACGGCATGACCCAAGTCTTTTCTGCCTTAAGAACGTCAACACACTAGTCAGTTGTAACAAGTTTGTCGGACACATTCCTGCACATTTCCCTCGTGTTCATGGTTGACGTATTGAGTGCAGGGATACATCCCCCAACCACCCCCACCCCAGCCCCAATGTGCTGCCAGCCTTGAAAGGGGCGTTATGGTGTCGACTGAGGGTTCTACGAATGAGGAGGATGGAGAACAAGGTTAGGCTTATAGCAGGAGAGGATATAAACCACGAACATGCTACAGGCGTGGTAGGAAACACCAAAAGAAAAAAAAATCGGTGATTATGGATTAGCCGTTCTCCACGTTAGAGGGGGGACGGGGGGAGGAACGGAGGGCAGTGGGGAGGGGAGAGAGAGAGAGAGGGAGGGAGAGGTTGAAATCTGATCCGGGGCACAGTACGCGCAGAAATGAAATTCTTTAAAAAAAAAAAAATGAAAAGAAATAAGGAAATGGACCTTGCGGCTTCACGCTTCATTCTGTAGGACATGTCTGGCATAAGCTGGCAGGAGAACCGTCGCTCAACCCTCCATGCCTTCCCGTCCTCCCCACGCTTGCACTTGTGTGTTTGGTGAACAACAGGAAAAGAACAGGACACAATAGCAGAGTTTGGGTTGTTGGTGGTGGTGTTTTTTAACAGAGACAGCTGTCAAGTTCGTTGAATCTCGCCAAGCATCGTGTCAAGGGAGATAACTAATTGCTCATATACCCGGTGCTTTGCCCTTGGACTGACAGGCCACAAGGGAAAGCAGGCACACCAGCCACACACTCTTCATGTCTTTTTTAAAAAAGCTTTCGCCTTTTATTTAGGCTTCGTCAGTATCTGCAACACAAACAATCATGTAATACACACACTCCCACCCACCAACCACACACACACACGCACAAACAAACAAAACCCCCCCACACACACACACACACACACACACACACACACACACACACACACACACACACACACACACACACACACACACAACATACTATCTTAGGTCACCCGCTCTATCCTTATTTTTACATATATAAAAAGCACCCCCCCCCCCCCCCCCCCACACCACACACACACACACACACACACACGCCAACTTGGGGTGTGCGTAGGGGAGGGGACATGAGGAAATCCTTAGATAATCTGACATTCCGCCCTAAAAACTTTCATTTTCTAAATAATTTTGGAGTTATGGGTTAAAATTACATAGTCACAAGAACCCGCAAAACATCAGCAATGGCACACAGAAAGTCATAGAAGCTGCCCACACAATAACAGTAAAGGGCTTAAGCTAACCATTAGTACAACTCCACTCACATGTACACAATACAAATTGTCATCCTGAATAATAATATACCTATATCACTTTAAGAATGTTATATTATGTTGTGTGTGTGTGTGTGTGTGTGTGTGTGTGGTTGTGTGTGTGGTTGTGTGTGTGGGTGGGTAGTTTGTTGGTGTGCGTGCGTGTGTGTGTGTTGGGTGGGTGGGAGTGTGTATTTACATGATTGTTTGTGTTGCAGATACTGACGAAGCCTAAATAAAAGGCGAAAGCTTTTTTTAAAAAAGACATGAAGAGTGTGTGGGCTGGTGTGCCTGCTTTTATTCTTTTTTTACTTGTTGACTGGCCAGTTTCTGGATCAGCAGTGCACCCACACATCATTGAGCGGTGTCCAGCGTGTTCCAGGGTTTTACCTTTATTTTATTATATATATATATATATATATATATATATATATATATATATATATATATATATATATATATACGAGAGCGTATAGTAGGTTTCGTTTTGTAACTTCGTTGAAAAATAGATTTTTCTCATTTCAAATTCTGTAGAATGATATTTGGTTGTTTGATTTAATTCATATATGCCATAGGATTCTTTCACGTTTTATGTATGTGTGTGTTTCCCGTCACTGAGGAGTTCATGCCTTTTTAGCAAGGCTTCAAACATTCGCGCGTGTGCGCGCACTACATCACACGCACGCGCGAGCGCACACACACACACACACACACACACACACACATGCGCGCGCGCGCGCACGCACGCACGTACGCACAGCAAACTGTCGCCTCCTCTCCCATATCCTCATCGGGGTACAGATTCTACGCCCGTCCATTACAGAATCCTTTCCATCATTATGATCATTACTAAACCAGTCATGCATATCCTTGGATGTGTCAATTACGGAGAGAAGTGACATAATTTATATGGACAGCGAGCGGAACAGAACCGATTTTTCCCCCTCTTCTGTATCAGAATGAATGAATGATAGTTTTATTGATATTAGACCTCAGTCCTTCATGGAGAGGTAAATGTGCAGATATAACACTTCATCATGCTATACAAAACAATTACTATAACTACGGCTATCGTGGGCACATCATGCAGCACTATGAAGTAGCTATCTCTCTTTCTATTTAAAAGCTTTATACAAGAACAACAAGAAATTGTGTATAACATCAGGATTAGTGCAATCCCATCAGCAAACTTAAATTCAAATAAACAAGGTTCTCGATAGCATTTCTGTTCCAGAAATGTTTCTCTAATTTCTATCAACCTTCGACAACAAAGAACGAAATGTATCTCGTCTTCTTTAGACGTCTGGCATATGTATGTGTATGTATATACAGCTTAAAAGCCTGCAGATGATGAGAGAGAGAGAGAGACAGACAGACAGACAGACTGACTCAGAAAGAGAGACAGACAGACAGAGAGAGGCAGACAGACAGAGAGACAGAGAGACACAAAGAGAGAGAGAGAGAGACAGAGACAGAGAGTGGTACATATCCAGTTCAAGACTGAAGGGGTCACCAATCTGAACAGTCCAACGTCAAGATGACAGTAACCAGGTCCTATGACCCCTTGAGGTCACCATGACTTCATTATGGATCTTTTTATTTCCGAAAAAAAAAACCCACCTGAGATCTGTCCAGCTTCTTCCAGCCTTTCCCCCACTCTTCTTCGAATCCACCATCGCCCTCCCCCCCCCCCCCCCCCATCCCCCTGCACGGCTATCCCACCCTTGTCCCGTTCTCCCTCTCTCCTCTCCCTCCCCCCCCTTCCCACCCCCTTCCCCCTCTCTCTCTTTTGTGCTCTCTCTCTCTCCCTCTCTCCCTCCCTCCCCTCCCTCTCTCTCTCTCTCTCTCTGTGTTTTGAGTGTGGTGATTGGGGGAGGGGGGTGGGTAGGGGAGGATGAAATGGGGCATGAGACAGAGGAGGATGGGGGTGGGGGTGGGAAGGGGGTACAAGGACAGCTCCGAATGATGCACGCAGAAAGCAATGCTAGTAATCCTACCAGGTATCAAATCATCCTGGCCCCTTTCCATGGCAAAGAAGCCCTAAGCGGCATTTCACGCGAGGGGTGAGGAAGATGGGGGTACAGCGGGTCAGGGCGGTGGCTGAGGAGTCTTGTCGGGTGCGCGACGACGGGGGTGGCTGGTTAGTTAAGTAGCCCCAGCGGAAACCCTCCCGCATCGTGGAGTGCGCGCCGCTCCGCAGTCTGGGAGAGGTTAACACGGAGTGAAAAAAAACTTAAGCGGTACTATCAGCCTGCGCCATCAGTCGACCGTGTCCGGTTTTGTGTGTGTGTGTGTGTGTGTGTGTGTGTGTGTGTGTGTGTGTTTTGGTGTGTGTGTGTGTGTGTGTGTGTGTGTGTGTTTTGGTGTGTGTTTTTTTTGCAGTATCTGTTTGTTCCAGATTTATGTTAAGTAGTCTTGAGAGCAACGGAGG
>JADBJO010000633.1:515000-525000 GCA_016801955.1 Conus betulinus | reverse complement strand
TTTGTAACATTTCAGACTAAGGGTAGAAGAAACACGCGCAGTAAAATGTTTGGCGATAGTCTGGGCATCGAGTACGTCCATTCTGATGGGCTGATGCCAGAGTTTTGAGCCTCGGCCCTAATTCGGCAGAGTGCGGGCACCATCGGCTTTGAACGAAGCTTCTTCAAGGGAATTCACTCTTACTGTCTTCTGTCACAACGTTAAAGAAAGAGAGAGAGAGAGAGAGAAAGAGAGAGAGAGAGAGAAAGAAAAAAAAAAAAAAAAAGAAGTGAAAAGAAAAAAGAAATTAAAAGGGAAAAAAAAAAACAGAAGGACATATGAGGAACTCTTCAGAACATCGTGGCAGAAAGATTTTTTGTAATAAAAAAACTAAACGAAACTAGACAGATAAATAACTAAATAAGTAAGAGACGATAAGTCGATCTGTGGAGACTGTAGCGGTCGATACAAAGCTTTCTACACGTATTAATTCAGTCCAAAAGAGAAAAAAAAAAAATGTTTCCATCAGCTGGACCTCAGACTTTCAATATTCAGCAATGGGAAGTTTTTGTTAACCTTTGATTTAAACCCTCTACAGGTGTAAGATGGAGTTAGAAACACCCCGTGAAAACTTTTCGGGGCTACCCCCACTCCCTCAAAAGAAAAGTGTAGGGAGCATGGCTGTTTTACAGTCACATACACGTGCGCGCGCGCGCACACGCACGCACGCACGCACGCACGCACTCATACACGCGCCAGCCAACAAAACAAAAACAAAAAAATAAAGGATTAAAAAAAATCAAAAGCACTGCGAGAGGCAAAGGGGAAGGGATAGGGGGTTAGACGAGGGCGGAGGGGAAGGAGAGGGGACAGGGTAGCCCAGGGAAGATGAATCACATTGTCACTGTGATGTTTTGCCCTCCTCTGTCACACTTTAGGTCAGGGTTAAATGGTCGGTACAGGTTGACCCTACCTCCTCACCCTCCCGCATCCCCCCCCCCCTTCCCCCTCCACCTCATGCAGCTCATCTTCCCTTCTCCTCCTGCTCATCTCCTCCTCTTCTCCCCCATCCCCTCCCTTTCCTCCCCTTCCAGCAGAAACATTGTGGTTGTCAACCCGGAAAATTATGCACCCTCATGAGGAGGAAATGTCGGGTAACTGAGAGCGTTTTAGGCTTACTGCGGAGGGAGGAGTGTGTGTGTGTGTGTGTGTGTGTGTGTGCGCGCGCGCGCGCGCGCGGTATGTGTGTGTGATGTGTGTGTGTGTGAATGTGTGTGTGTGTGTGTGTGTAAAGGCAGCAGTTCCATCGGCTTACTATCCGCCTACTGGGTCAGTGGCAGAAGATGGAACTGAATAATAAACCGTGAGAAAAAAAATAACCGTTAAATTAACCTTGCAGCCGGTCAAAAGGTTGTGCATTAATTGTATGGGATCTTATTACGTTGCACACTAATGCGTAGTCTTTTGACTGTGTGTGTGTGTGTGTGTGTGTGTGTGTGTGTGTGTGTGTGTGAAAAGAAAAATCAAGTATTTTCAAACGATAACAAAGGATACTTTTTTTCCTCTCTATTCTTTCTTTCCTTTTCTTGACCTTGAGAGCACCAGTGTTATCGGACGTTAATCTCACCATCCATCCCTTTGCCACGCAGAGAGATTGTCTGTGGTAGAAAAGTACCAACTTTCACGCGTAGTCAGACGTGACAAGTTGGAATCACAAGGCACCTGTCATCAGCTATGAAAAATCGAAAGCTCTTTCTGCACTCCATTTTCGAATGATGTCGTTCTGGTGGTAATTTGTCATGTCCGATAAATCCCACACCCTCTAGTCTTCTGGAAAGGTTATTGCCGTTCTACCGTGGGCCATCCACCTTTGTGTGAGTGTGGACGTCAGAGCTGAATGCGGCCATAGCTTTCGTCATCATGCACGGCCGGGCACTCTCCATTGACAGGGGACGTGACTCTATTTCAGTAAGAGGAGGAAGACTATGTTAAAGAGTTTACCGTGGCTGAAAGCAATTATTCAGCATGTTTGTGCGTGAAAGATGGATTTGTCTTCGATTAGACAATCGATCTTCAACTACGGAAGGCATGATTCTAACCCTGACCCAAACCAACAACCCTTTATCCTAACCACACCCTCATCTTGACCTAAACCCTTACCTAACCCTTCCCGTTATCCTCCTACGTAACCCTTAGCAGTATAAAACCGATTAAAAGCCTTCACAGAATGATGAACTGTGTTGGAAACGTGGGGGTACTGAAGTTGTCTACTCCCATCCTCCACCAAGAAAGGAGGGGGTAAAAAAAAAATGGGCTGAAGGCAGTGCTCGCCCGTCACTGTAGAGCTCTTAGCAGAGCGTTTGATGTCGGCGTCGGGTTCCCAGAAGGAGACCCTGCCGAAGCTGCAGCCGACGGACGTGGTAGTGAACGGCTGTGGGCTGGATGCTCAGCAGAAAGTGTATCACTGAAGATGGGGCTAAGGCAGTTTTCATTGACCGAATTTATAATGTTACGGTACATTATATAACATAGCTTCTTTGTCTCTGTCTGTCTGTCTGTCTCTCTCTCTCTCCCTCCCTCCCTCCCTCCCTCTCTCTCTCTCTCTCTCTCTCTCTCTGTCTGTGTCTGCCTCTCTCTCTCTCTCTCTCTCCCTCTCTCTCTCTCTCTCTCTCTCTCTCTCTCTGTTTTGTAACTTGTGTGTTAGATTCTTTTGGCGGGGCCAGTAATTCTGCTTTTGTTCTAATCTTTAAGACAAAAGCTGCCTGCAGTTCAGTATATATGAGTCAAGGGATAGAAGAAGAAGAAGATCTGTTCATGGTGTTAAGAGTCGTGTTGTGGAACTGCTTCCGATCCTGCCCGGTGTGGGAGGTGGTGGTGTGGTTAGTTTGCAAGTTGTGGATCTAGTTGTTGACTTCCCAATGATGAGATTTACCGTCCTGTGTTTAGCCAGTCGTACGGGCCAAGGACACACACATTCCTGCGCCGAAACCTGTCCAGCGTCGAAAGCTTGTTGGTCTCTGCATGAAACGCTTTGAAGTCTCAGTCCACCCCCCTCCCTCCTTCACCCCTTCCCACATTACTGGACATAGTTTCTTACCCCCCCCCCCCCCCAGTCTTACCCTGTCCCCTTCCATGCTTACCATCCCATAGCACACCACCACCACCACCACCCACCCACCCACCCATCCATCTCTCTGTCCACCCTCCTCACCTTGATTGCTCTCACTGACTTCATCTGAACGTCAGAAAGCGTCGTCGTGTTCCCACGAGAGTGGAGTTGTCAGACCAGACCATCTCACGGGTTGTTGGTGTCGGCTGAACGGCGGGCGATGTGAACCGGGCGACCGGTGCGCGGACAAGGCCCAGCGAAGACAAGGAATGATGGGGACAAGACGCGCTGAACGTGCTGCAGGCTGCTTTTTTCTTCTCTTCTGTTTAGTTCTTTTCTTCGTCGTCCCGTCTTCTCTCAAGCAGCTGCTTGAACAGAGGAGTGGCGGGAGCGTGAGATTCTGTGGATGAAATGGTGGTTGTGTTGATTAAGGGGAGGAGAACAGAAGATTGTCTTCTTCTTTCTCTTCGTCTTACTTCTTCTTCTTCTTCTTCTTCTTCTTCTTCGTTTCTTCTTCTTCTTCTTCTCTTCCTCTTCTTCTTCTTCTTCTTCTTCTTCTTCTTCTTCTTCTTCTTCTTCTTCTTCTTCTTCTTCTTCTTCTTCTTCTTCTTCTTTTCTTCTTCTTCTTCTTCTTCTTCTTCTTCTTCTTTTCCCTCATCCTCCTCCATATTCTTCCTCATCCGTTAACTTCTAGTTCTTCTTATTCTTATCCTCCTCGTCTTGTCATCGTCGTCATCATCCTCCTCTTCCTCTCCTCCTCCTTCCTCTTATCCGTTAACTTCTAGTTCTTTTTATTCTTATCCTCCTCGCCTTGTCATCGTCGTCATCATCTTCCTCCCTCTCCTTCTTCCTTGTCTCTCTTCCTCCTTCTCTTCTTCTTTCTTCTTCTCTTCCTTCTTCCTCTTCTTCGTCTTCTTCTCCTTCTTTCTTCTTCCTCTTTTCTCTTTTTTGCCCATAATTGTCTCTTGCGCCCCTCTTCTGCTTCTTTGTCTTCGCTTTCTCTTTTTTTCTTTTTTCCTTTTCTTCTGTCTTATTTCTTTTCTTCTTCTTCTTCTTCTTCTTCTTCTTCTTCTTCTTCGTCCTTCCTCGACTAGAACTCGAGGTTCACCATTGGTCGTGTTTTTGAGCATGTGACCGTTTTCAATCCTACCATAAATGTTGCCGCATTCCGTCTCCGGGGATGAATGAACTACTGTTTAGACGAGGTTTGTTTTAAACCGACGTTTCAACACCATTGTCGAACATTAGGGTCCATAGAATAAATCACGAAGGATCCAAGAATAATATCCGTTAAAAAGATATCCAGGAAAATTTATGGCGTGGACGCTAGGTAGGGAAATTAGGACGATGACAGAGAAGAAAAAAAATTGTAATGAAAATCACGGCAGTCCGAAATAGTGTCTCAACCGTCTGCGAAAATATAGAAAAAGATTAAAATTTTAATTAGAATCCGTTCATCCCAGGGGAAGGGAAAGATCACGATTCCAAACGGAAAAGAAAAGAGAGAGAGAAATGAGAGATTTCGTTCACGCTTTAATCCACTACAATGTCCGTTTTACTAATTGCAAAACGTAGCAACAAAAGGTCAGAAATTAAGTTTTCAAGGAAAAAAAAGAAAAAGCAAGAACTGCAAAAAGAAAGCAAAACACACACACGCGCGCGCGCGTGCACACACACACGCACGAGCGCACGCGCGCGCACACACACACACGCGCACGCGCGCACACGCACGCTCTCTCTCTCTCTCTCTCTCCCTCTCTCTCCCCCCCCCCCCCCCCCCCCCCCCCCCCCCCCCCAAAAGGAGTCAGTTCTGTTTGTTTAAAGATAACGAGGACACATTCTCTATCTGAACCTGCCACCAACTCCCTCACTCTCCTTTTCTCTCGTCACCTAACTCTCCTGCCCCACACCCCCTCCTCCGTCCACCATCCTCACCACCCACCCCCACCTCAACCCTCTCTCTCTCTCTCTCTCTCTCTCTCTCTCTCTCTCTCTCTCTCTCTCTCCTTTTTTTTTTATTCCAGCTTAAGTAATGAGAGAAGCCACCTTGTTGCTTATTAATAATCCGCTGTAAAGGTATTCATCTCACGGGCGAAATCTGATTCCTACGTGATGAAGGACGAGCGGAGCTGGTGCCCGACGCGAGGCGGACGTCTGGTGCCGTATTCATGAAGGTGGAGCTAAGCAGAGGCCGGGGAATAAGGAACCGATTTATTCCGCGGTCTGAAACGACTCGCTGATGGTACGGTGGGAAATCTCTCCGAGAAGCGTCAGACGTTTTGTCTGCATCCGGATGCGACACCCTTGTCCTCCGCCGCATTCCCCTCCCCCCACCACCCCCCCCCCCCCCGCTCCCACCCCTCCTCCCTTTCCTCTTATTCTCTCGCTAACACCCTCTCTCCACCTTGTCCACCGCCTTCCCCAGTAACAAAAACAAAAGCAAGTCGAGCGAAAAAGAGTTGAAAACAAGAAATGGCCGAATCGTGTTCAGGGGGGGGTCGGGGGGGGGGGGGGGGGGGGGGGGGGGGGGGGGGGGGGGGGGGGGGGGAGGTGCGAGTGCGAGTCTCTCTCTCTCTCTCTCTCTCTCTCTCTCTCTCTCTCTTACACACACACACATGCACACATACATACATACGTACATGTGTATGTGTGTGTATACGCCCCCCCCGCGCGCGCGCGCACGCACACGCACACACACACACTTGCGCGCGCATATACATACACATGTAAACACACGAGCGCATTCACGCTTGTGCGCGCGCACACATGCTCGCGCTCACACTCGCACTCACTCACTCACACACACACACACACACACACACACACACACACACACACACACACACACACACACACACACACACGCACGCGCGGGGAGAAACCCTATCGTTTTTTTTTGTTGTTTTTTTTTTTTTTTTTTTTCACAGCAGAACAATTACGCGATTCTCACACGTGTCACATCAAAGGGAAGCAATCAAAGCTAACACGTAAATTGACGTCCCGTGAATCAGTCATGGACGATTCGTCATAAAGAGCTGCCATGGAAGCCTCAGATGGAATAGATGCATGTGCGCTTGACCGCAGACGTAAATTGCCCCAAGCCGGAGACATGATCTCGCTTCTAGACAGAGTCGTCATTTTCCCTGGACCAGAAACATCAGCTTGCAGCTGAACCAAAGAACGCATCTTGCCTTTGGACCAAAGATGTGACTGTATTTTCTGGACCAGACACGTCAACTTGCCTTAAGACCAGAGACATTATCTTACGATAATATAATCTTACGATAGAGAGGTCACCTTAGTTTAGTTTGAACCAGAGACAGTATCTGTTTGCCTTTGGAATAGAATGTTGACCTTGCATTTGGAC
Source organism: Conus betulinus (assembly GCA_016801955.1). Lineage (NCBI taxonomy): Eukaryota > Metazoa > Mollusca > Gastropoda > Neogastropoda > Conidae > Conus > Conus betulinus. Next base: position 518,545 of record JADBJO010000633.1, on the reverse strand, counting down.
TTGACGTCATCTCCTCTTTGGGCCAGATACGTCATCTTGCCATTGAATCTGAGACGTAAATTTGGACCAGAGACGTGATTTTGCTTTTGGGCTAGAGATGTCATTTTGTATTTGGACCAGGGACGTCATTTTGCCCATTGAACCCAAGATAACATCTTGCCTTCGGTACCTTTTTTTTTTTTTTGACCAGAGAGACGTCTTTTCTTTTTTTTTTTTTTTTTTTTTTTTTTTCCCATTGAACCTGAGACATAATCAAGAATCGAGGCGTCAAGTAATGTTGCATTTGAAACAGATATGGCAGGCATCGTGCCTTTGAGCCACCGACGTCACCTTTCCATTGAACACCAGACGTCAGCCTTGCCTTGGGAATAGAGACGTAATCCACTTTTGGACCAGAGACGTCTACTCGCCTATGGACCAGAGGCGTCATTTTACCGTTAAACTTTAGACATGATCTTGCTTTTGGGGCAAGAGGCTTAATCTTGTTTCTGAAGCAAAGACGTCTCTTAGCTTGGACCAGGGACGTCATTTTGCCTTGTGTTTCGCGAGAGTTTTTTGCCTTCTGCTTTGTGATGAAGAATGCTTGGGTAGCTATATGTTTTCCTTTCATTCCTCGACTACTAATCTGATCAACCAAGTCTGTTTCTGATCCTCTTCTTCATTTTTTAACTTTCTCGTTTGTCTTCTTCCACCCCCCCCCCCCCCCCCCCCCCCCCTTCCCTCTCCATCCATGTATATGTATCTGTGTATGTATCTCTATATGTGTGTATTTGATTCTTTGTTCGTTACTTTGTGTACATTTATTAGTTTATCCAGTGTGTTCCCAAAGTTTTTCGGTTCATTCAGTCTGTTCCTTAATTAACCTGTTATTTTTTGTTCATGCGAGTCTTTTTTGTTATTGAAATTTACAGTGTTTAATCGTCGAGCCTGTTTTCATCTTTTTTGTTTTTTTTTTTTTAAAATACTTATCAAATTTATGTATTTTTTATAATGAATGACGTTTTTTTTTTTTTTTTAAAATCTCTTAGAGAAAAGAATCTATTTTTCTGTCGTTGTTCTTTGTTCAGCCTCTGTTAGTGTATGTGTGTGTGTGTGTGTGCGCGCGCGCGCGCGCGCGTGTGTGTGCGTGTGCGTGTGCGCGCGCGCGCGCGCATGTGTGTGTGTGTGCGTGTGTGTTTCCCCCTGTTGTTTTTACCTATTATTCTTTGTCCCTTGATTCCTTGATTCACTAGGCCTTTTTGTTTGTTTTAATCCTTTGAAATTTGTGTCTTTAAATTATCCGCTGCTTACTCTTAGGTCATCGAATATGGTTTTGCTGTTCAAATCGTGTATTATGCCAGACATGATGTATGATGAGAGACGTGGTATAATTGGTGGAGAGGTGGCATAATAGACAATACACTCACCTGAGAAACGAGAAACTCTGGATTCCATGGTTTACGCTTCGCATGAGGCGGGTAGTAGGTTTTTGTTTGTTTTTTCTCCCCGCTTCTTTTCATCTGAAATGATGATCTGACTGTTAGTCTTTGGGTAAGACGAAGGATGTGTGCTTAGCGCACGTAAAATAGTCCACAGCAACGAGGGGACATTTGTCGCTGGCAACATCTTTCACTTTGATAGGTAGACAGAAACAGAAATGAGAAAATGAAAACGACTAAAGCCCGAGTCACGTTTTCGCTGCTGTGGGTAGCGTCTTTCAGAGGGGACGAGGACTGGGACTGGTAGCGTCATAGACTGTGACCATATTTTGAATAACCACGTCACTCTCCGCCTTTTACGTCATGTTGAACATGTTTGTTGGTGGTGATGGTGATGTGTGAATGTGCTTGTTCGTTGTTGTTTAATGACGCCGTATTATGTCAACGCGCTCTTCCCTGGAAGAGTGCAGACCCATGCATCACATAGAAAGAAAGCTTGCTCTGTCAATATAGAGCAATGCAATAAAATCGATTGAACACATTTCTGCTGAAGCACAAGTCGACAGAGTAACAACGCTCAACAACCTCGGACTCACAAGGCTACACAGACTTCGCCTGTGTGCCACCCTACTGGCAGGAAAATACTGCCACTGCTCACAGATCCCCAAGCACACCCAGAGGAAGGGAAGGGAGAGGGGGAAAGAGGGGGGGGGGGGGGGGGGCACTGCATTGTGTGGTGAACGCTGCACCAGCTATTTCCATTTGATAATGAAGATGGCAGCCAAGTTCCTGAGTTACGCAACAAAAAGTTTCTCCCCGCTCCACTCAGCAGTGTCGTGGTCTGTCCGCCTCGTTCATTGACAACCCCGTGTTGCCTCTGTCTTGGAGTGATGGCCTTGGAGAGTGAGGCCCGATCCTGTCACTTGTCCACTCCACTTTGATCTTCCTCCCCTGCCCTTGTTCCTCGTGAGTCTTCTGTCTGCCCCACCACCTCGCCTCCCCCCCCCCCCCCCCCCCCCCCCATCCTACCCCGTCCCAATCACGCCACCCACCCTCTTTTTTTCTTTGTCCCCCTTCTCCATTTGGAAAATAGGTCGTTGTCATTTCTGGGCCGGGACCAGCTGTATTGATTGGTGATGTCGTGTTGTGTTGCCTGTTGACTTTGATTGCGTCTTCTTTCTTCTTTTCTTTTTCAATGGGGCCATCCGAAACACGTGAGGGTCAATTAGTTGATTGTTTGCCCGGTCATAAAACCATCTCCTCTTGGACTAGATCGTGAGCGTGCTTCTTTTTTTTTTTTTTTTTTTTTTTTTTTTTTATGTCGTTCCACTGTTTCCATAGGAAACAACATTATAAGATGGACTTAATACACTTTGGAGTTGGCAGTAGTGTTGTTCACGTTCGCCGGAAACGAACGTAATCATTCACTATCGGAAACAACGAATATGATGTTTTGGTGCGGGTCCCTTGCCCGTTCAAATCGGTGAGAGAGCATGTACTTTCATAAGCTCAGACCTAATGTTCTTCCTTACATGTTTTCTTTTAAAAAGGCATTAAAAGAAAAGAAATGCGTTCACTAATGCAGAATAACTTTTAGCTTTTCAAATCCATTCAGACCTTCCGGTGTATGTATGTGTGTGTATTCATATATGTATGCATGTGTTAATTTAATGTTTCCAGGCAAAGATTTCTGTTATATCTGAACACAGGGTCTGTGGCATTGGTATTGTCCAGTAATTCCAGAATTTGAGATAGGCTTTCCAAGATTTTTCGTAACGATTTCTGTTTTCTTGACTTAAAAATGGCTATGACGTATTTCAGTAGTAATTTTCGTTAAAGTGATGCCATTTTCTGGCATGACGTCTTCAGGGTTCTTCTGAATTGATTGCCTGCTCGGATTCGTTGACGTTATTATTGTTGTTGTTGTTGTTTTGTAATACGTTTCCAGAGAGATAAACTATGATAACTGTATATTACATTCTGTCTCGTCACCTCGCTCTAAAATTGACATCAGTCAAGATTGTCATTTCTTGAAACAAGGACAAAGCGCCGCTTTTTTCTTGTAGTTGTTTTTTTTTTTTCCCCCGCCCCACAATACAGTCATCTTGCTTAGGCCGTCGATGGCCC
>JADBJO010000633.1:505000-510000 GCA_016801955.1 Conus betulinus | reverse complement strand
CTCTCTCTCTCTCTCTCTCTCCCCCCTCCCTCCCTCCCTCTCTCTCTCTGTCTCTCTCTCTCTTCTCTCTCACACACATTATTATAGTACTAAATGTACGCATAAAGGTAAATAAATGAATCACTCTCTTTCTTGCGCACGCGCGCGCGCACGCGCGCGCGCACGCGCGCACACACACACACACACACACACACACACACACACACACACACACACACACCGCAATACTATCAAATAATGAAATGGTCACTTCAAACTGAAGTCTTACGCCTACAAGTGGAAATGACATTAATTTCGTTGTCCATCATAGTCACGCGCAGGGCCTTCATCAAGGGACGTAATCAGCCCTACTGAGCATTGAATGACCTGACAGGTGTTTACGAAATACTCTCTCCAAGTTCACGCGTATTTTCAGCGGGTTAGGATGTACACAAAAACGTCCCCCTTTTACATTTACCTTGGACTGACTACGATCCTCGGCGAAAGTACTGTACTCACTCGGCAGAAGTCTATTCGCCGAAAATCCATTCGGCGAAAGTGGACGCTTCTCTCTCCCACTTCTCCAGTATTATTTCTTTCGGAACTCTAAATCCATAAAGACCACGTTTGTGTTATATTAGCTGAAAGTTAAGTCGATTGTAAACCAGAAAGGAGTTGACTCTGAAACTGTAATAATAATTATATACGTCTCCAAGTTTGCTGAAGGTTCAGCTTAAGAGAAACTATACACAACAACCCACCAAACTCTGTGAACTAGGTCACTTTCACAAAGGGGAGGGGGGGGGGGGGGGGGGGGGGGAGGTTTAAAAGGCCAGCACATATTGTGCAACACGTTTCAGTTCAAAACTGTATCCTACTGCGACAGAAAATGTGCACAGTGACTGTTCTCGCTGCATTTCACAGACAAATATCAAATCGTATGTTGTTTGTGTGTGCGTGTGTGTGTGTGTGTGTGTGTGTGTGTGTGTGTGTGTGTGTGTGTGTGTGTGTGTGTGTGTGATTTGTTTGTTTGTTGTTTGCCTTTGTGGACCAGTTTTTTTTCTCTTTTTGTTTTGAAAACTCGGTCTTATGAATCTATATATATTCGATAGCAGTTTTATGACGTACCAACTTCTTTTTCTCTATTGCGAACTGGCAGTTAGCAGATATGAAAATTGCACACAGCTGTCTAGAATGGACACTAACCGTCTATTCTGCAGTGTCTGGCTGTCCATGTGGCTGTTTATGTTGCTTTTCTTTTTCTTGCATTTACTTTTTTTTTTCTTTCTTAAAAAAAAAAAAAAAAAAATCTGAGACCGAAAATTTAATGGAAATGTCAGACGCTCTCGGCACAACCTCATTTTATGTGCCTTTGAATGTCATTAGGTTAGCTACCATGTCATAACTGCTTATGTTGTTTGTTTTCGTTTTTGTTTTTTTTTTTTTTTTTTTTTTGTTGTTTGTTTCCTTTTGTAACGGTCTGACTTGCTTTGTAATGTGACTTTTTTCACTGGTAAAAGTTTAACAGAACTGAAAGAGAGGGGAGGAGGGGGGGGGGGGGGGGGGGGGGGGGGGGGGGGGGCGGGGGGGGGGGGGGGGGGGGGGCTCTGTGTGTTGTTGGCTGGGTTTTATAATGATTAAAGCTGGAACTTATCACTTTTTTTGTGTGAAGCAGCAAAACCTGCTCCTAGCTAATTTTGAAGGCTACACTTGTCTGTGCTCTCTCTCTCTCTCTCTCTCTCTCTCTCTCTCTCTCTCTCTCTCTCTGTGTCTCTCTGTCTCTCTCTCTCTCTCTGTCTCTCTATCTCTCTATCTCTCTCTCTCTCTCTCTCTCTGGTGATGGAGTGTTGGTGGCCGTAAATAAATAGAGAGAGAGATATGGGGAGAGAGAGAGGAATGCAAGAAGGACAACAACAACAACAACAACAGCAATATCAACAACAACAAGACCAGTCCCCCTTGTTGCCTGTCACGCATGGCCGGGGCGCCATCTGTCTGTCAGGAGAGAGAACCACTGCCCACTCTGTCCTGCGTCGCCTCCCCTGATAGGTCCCATCCATTACAGGCCTGGGCGGAAGCCACTGGAGCAGGTCGAGCGTGTGGGACTCCTCCGTCTTCGTGGGTCCGGCATTAGCGTTATTAGTCGTCTGTCCTGCAGGGGTCCTGGGGGTCCGGTATGGATGGACAGCCCAAGTGGCCGGTCAGACTGGCTGCCCCACAGTCTGTCGTCGTCGGTCAGTGTGGATGATGATGGTTTGAATGTTTTTTTTTTTGCTAGTGTTTTCCTTTGTCTTGTAATTTGTTTGTCCCTGTAGTTTGGCGGACTCACTGATAATAATTCTTTTTTTTCAAAATTTGTTTCTTTTACCGCCCGCAGTGGCCTCACTTCGAAGCTAGAGTTTCCTTTGTTGTTTAAATGGTTTGTTGGTGTTTGTTTTTTGGTATTTGAATGATTTTTTGTTTGTTTGTTTATGTTCTTTGTTGTCTTGTCTCTTCCCCACCCCCTTTTTTTCTTTTTTCTTTTTTCTTTTTTTTTTCAATTTTGTTCGGGAGTATAGATACTTTTTTCACTTTTTTGTCATAGATATTGTTTGGATGTTTTCCCTTTGCCTTTCGCTGTTGCAGTTAGGTCTAGGCTAGGCTAATTGTAACAAAACTCACTAAAGAACAACCATATTGCTGCGAGACGTTTGGTGATGTGAACCATTTTGTTTCAAACGTACTCGAAAGTGGCATCGCAGCAGGGTTTGCCTCCTGCTGCTGGAGATGCATGTACGAATTACCGTCCGTCCGCAAGCCTGGATAAGCATCACGTGGTCAGAACGTTTTGCATGCATATACGCACTACATCTGTGGAATCAAAACGGAAGAAAAAAGAAATTAAAACGTATGGTGGTGGTGGTGGTGGTTGTAACGGCTGTAGCCGGTGCGTTGCGCACACTAGCAGCGACGGGGATGTCAAGCTATTCAAGTTGCAGCATGAAGTGGCTCTGATGACTTTCTGTTCGTTGTTCTGATGATTCAGTTGTCGTTCCTGGTCGATAAGTTACAATATGGCCAAACATTATCAAAGTGGTTACGGAAAGTTGATTGAAAATTTAGTGCACCGTTGGTTGTGGCAGGTCCACTGAAAATCGTGTGGCACTACCCACGCCAGTTTCAGGTAGCTTGTTTTGTTCTTGGGCTGAAGGAGAGAGAGTGGGAGGGAATGAAGAGTGGGAGCGGGGGGTAGGTGGTGGTGATGGGGGAAGAGGTTTTGTTTTTCTGCTATTTCTGTCTGGCCAAATGATGTTGTCTTTTGTCCAGCTGACCGCATGCCACATCAGGATGGACCACACCCATTATGATTTGTGTATTACACACAACGCGCGCGCGCGCGCGCACTCTCTCTCTCTCTCTCTCTCTCTCTCTCTCTCTCTCTCTCTCTCTCTCTCTCTCTCTCTCTCTCTCTCACACACACACACACACACACACACACACTCTCTCTCACACTCACTTACACACGCACACACACGCACACACAGAATAACAGTGACAAAAACAATGATTTGTTCATTTATGGGCGATGGCCTCTCATATGAGGAGGTTAAGAGAGAGTTAACAAAGTAAGGAGGACTCGACACCGATTATAAGAAAAACATAGGAAAGAACAAACAAACAAACAAAAAGAAGGAGAAAGAGAAAAAGTAGAGAGAGACCCATTGTACATCATCAGCATCACAAAATTAAAAGATAACGTAGACGCTTGAGAGACAAGAGCAAGAAGCATAGCCATAACGCCAAGGAGACGGGGGGGGGGGGGGGGGGGGGGGGGAACTCCGAGGAATCGAGATTGCTACATCAACTCATGTTTATTTTGTTTTTACTCTCGTCCCCTCCTTTTCTTCCGATGTGGACAGAGAAAGATGCAGGGAAGAAATGAACGTTTCTCCATTCCAGACGAACACCTCTTCCGTGGAGGCAGCGAGGTGTACAATAACGACTGAACGATCATTCAAAAAGATGGAACGGTCGGACGGCGAGTCAAACTTGTTCCCAAAAGGGCAATCACTCTTGTACGCAGGGAGTTGAAGGTTACTCCTTTCCTGTCGTCTGGAAGGGAATTGGGGAATTTCAGTCAAAATCCATTTTCGCGGCGGAGTGTCTGATACGTTCGCTGGGGACGAACAGTAGTCTAGGCAAGAGGAAAGAACGTGACATCAGGACCGATCAGATGATGTCCCCCCACCCACACCCCACCCCCACCCCCCTTCCCCTTCCTTCAACCCTGAGGCCAATAAACGCAGCAACCACCATTTCTGTGTCGCCGTTTCTCTTCTTTTCCACAGTGGTTCCTGGTTTGGAGGGTGAGAGATGTGGCGACAGGAGGGTTGGGGGAGGAGAGGGGGGGGGGGGTACGATTGGAGAGACTGGGCGAGAAAAAGGAGGAGGGCGTGAAACGGTGGCTGTTAGTAAGTCACAGCAATATCCTCGTCACGTATTTTATAACATCGTGTCTTCTGACCACCTAGACGCGTAGTTAACATCTGAAAACACAGATTATTAGGATGCTATCAGTATTGAGAACTGACAAACTGACGAAACAAAACTAAAATTCTATATTTTTTTCAGAAACGAAAAGGTAATAAATTAACCACACGAAAATAGTTCCTTCTCAATGTGGTAAAAGTTATGATTTTTCCACATTGTCGTATACAAACGCATATGCACACCAATACGTCAACCGTAAACTATTCATGCATGCAGGAAACGAGTCTCCATCTTCCGGATCGTGAGGACAAATTGAGTTCAGAGTAGGACAGGGACAGATGAAGCAAGCGGTCAAAACACAACTGAAGTCGAAAGCCTGAGGAGCGTTTGCTGCTCGGCTTTACACAGTTAGATACTGATATGTCCACTTTGTGTTCATAGATTTCTATGAGAGAGCACAACTGCCGGCGCTGTGTGTTTTTAGCATCCGTAGCTGGGGCTCTTTCGGCATCCGGTGGATGTGTTTCAGAGGCACTTGCTTGCCTTCAGCA
>JADBJO010000633.1:500000-502500 GCA_016801955.1 Conus betulinus | reverse complement strand
TTTCTGCGATGGTTTCGTTGGAGACAAACCTTGCTATTTACAGCAGTAACAAAAGCTTTTTAAGTTTGTAGTATTATCATAGCAGATTTTTAATTGGCTATCTGTCTTGGGAATCTGATGTTCTCACAGGCTTCATCGTCAGTGTTGGGCGCGGAATCAATTTAGAAGTGCTTCATTTCAGATTGCGGGCTTTTTATAATTTAGAATGTGCTGTGTGCAATGCACCTTTCCTGAGCAAGCCGGATAAAAAGAAAAAAAAAGGTGTAAAATTCCTCTGCGGATTCAATCCTAATTTCCTTTTTTCTTTTTAAGGGGGTTGGTTGGTAGGATTCGGAGTCATTGAAGATGTGGGTCATCGGATTATTATCCTCACCTTTATGCGTGGGCCCCATGCAGTCCGTCAATGAAAAGATCGGCCACAGGTGTTAGTTCACTAGTGTTGTGCGCGCTTGTTGTTAGCTCCCAGAAGAAAAGGAAGGGGGAGTATAGGAAAAGCAGTTCTAGGTCTGAATGTGGGGGAGGGATTTGTGTGGATCGCCATTGTCGATGATTCCACCCCACTGCAGCTAATGGGAATTCCACACTGGGTGACTTTCTCAACTGCCCTGCGGGGACTTGGGAGAAGGGAGGGGGGGGGGTGGAAGGGGGGGGGGGGGGGGGACAAGGCTTTCGCTGACGGAGTATTCATTACCGCGGCAACAATAGTTCAAAGCTTCGCCGCAGACCGCGTGAATAGGGAACGATTTGTCAAGGTGGCCCGAGTAATCCCCCCCCCCCCCCCCCCCCCCCCCCCCCCCCCCCTTTTATCAGTTCACGCCATCACAGGAGGAGGGAGGCGCGACTCAAGGCTGACACCGGTTCGGCTCTGGTTCTATTCCCAGTGTCTGCTGTAACCGTGTACCTTTACACAATTCTTTTGCCCGGTTCCAAAATTAAACAGCCTGGGGTTATTTTTGCATACCGGGACCGGTGGAGAGATTTTTCTCCAGAATCTTTTCTATCTCGTTTGTGTATGTGTGTGTGTGTGTGTGTGTGGGGGGGGGGGGGGGTAGGGGGGATGCGTGTGTGTGTGTGGAGATAAGTCGTGACACAGAGAGAGGGAGTGAAGTACCTGTCCTCAGTCTAAACAAATCAGAAAGCCTCAAGCTCCTTCCTTGCTCATGGCCGCAAGACGTGTTCTGACTCAGTCCAGTTACAGACCTCCCCACCTTCAGACTCTCCTCCCTCCGACACACACACACGCACACTCACACGCCACACACGACACACACACACACGCACACAAGCGCGCGCACACACACACACACACACACACACACACACACACACACACACACACACACACACACATTCATACTTCTTCCTCCTCCCATCTTCCCCGCCCTCTCTTCTTTGTGTGAATCCTGCAACCCCCCCCCCCCCCCCCCCTCCGCCCCCCCTCCCCCTCAGCTGTCCACCCTCTTCCCCATCCTTCTGTCCACCCAGCATCCCCCGCCCGCACCCCCGCCCCCCGCCTCACCTCCCACCCTTCCCACAAATCCTTTCCCTCTTCTTAAATTAACCTTCACAACAGTAACAGCAAGCAGAGAGTGCTCGACAGTGTATAAAAGCGAAAGGCATAAGAAAAAAAAATACGAAAGAAAAGAAAAACGAAAGAAAAAAGAAAGGGAGCGCAAAAAAAAAAAAAAAAAATACTGGAATAAAAAAAAAAAAGGAAAAAAAAGTATGCCGTCGGGGCCCCCCCCCCCCCCCCCCTTCCTCCACCTGTCTCCTCACTCCTCTCCATGCACCCCCCTCCCGCCACCGTCCCCCCGCCACAACTACTTTTCAATGAAGTCCCCGGTCCGCCCCCCCCCCCCCCCCCCTTCCCCCAAGCCTGGGGCTTTTTATGATGAGGCCGACAGCGGTGTTTATGATAAAGGGGGGCCTTGTAGCGGCCACCACAACGAGCCGCTAAGCCTGGCGCTGACAGCCATCAAAGGCCTCCGCGAGCTGGGGGACTCTCCGTGTGGCCCGTGGTGGTGGAGGTGCGAAAAGCCTTGTGAGACACATTTCACGGGACAGTCAGCCCGCGCTCCGTGTGAGAGAGAGAGAGAGAGAGAGGCAGGCGAGAGGTGGGTTACTTCCCTTCCTCACCCCCCCTGCCCCTCACCCCCTCCCCCTCTAGTCTCCCCATCTCCAATGTTATGTGCTCGTGCTTCACGCCGCCGCCCCCGCCCCCCCCCCCCCCCCCCCCCCCCCCCCCCCCCCCCCCCCCCCCCCCCCCCCCCCCTTTTTTTTTGTCGGCTTTTTTTTCCCTTTTTTTTAATTTATTTTTAAATTCCTGTGTCATGGTAGTCCGCGGAGGACTACAGGACGGGTCGCATCGTCAAAAGATCGATTCCGTTTTTTGTCACAGCAAGGTTTTTTTTTTTTTTTTAAACGTTTCTTTAATGAACAGATGTGTACATAAACAACTTATTGAACTGGAGCAACAACAAGCAACTGCTTATGATGTGCT
>JADBJO010000633.1:492500-495000 GCA_016801955.1 Conus betulinus | reverse complement strand
CTAGAATGTAAAATCATCAAGATGAACTTGAAAACGGAGAAAATATGATCACTATAGCTTATTTGCGACACAGTTTCAACGAAACCCGAGAGAAAAAAAAAGTAGTCAGATGATGTATACTTTTGACGCCATAAGGGAGACAACCATCACCACCAGCTTGCAGCAGTAGCACTGCACGCGTTCCATCTTCCGACACGTATAATTGACCATAGACAGCCACCTCCACTTGGCTGCGTCCCCCCCGGGGGGAAGAGGCCATGGAGGAAGGTAGGTTCCAATGATGGAGAGCAAGACGACAGGAGGTCGTGGCCACGGGACCACCAGGGACCTCCGCCACGCCTGCTGCTCTTCCACTGTCGGGGATTAGGACAGAACGAAGCCGTCATAGTGCCAGAAATGAGGGAAGAGGCCTTAATATGATTTGTCTCTCTAACGCGCAGTGGCAGTGGACGTCGGCGGGGAAAGCAGGGGCGGGCTGTGGTGGGCTGAAGGGGACGAGGACGGGGTCTGGCGGGGGTAACTGCAGTGGAGGGGAGGGGAGGGGTAGGTGACAGAGAAAAGGAATTCATAGAGGGGGAGGGAGGAGGAAGATGGCGTGAAAATAAAGTAAATGTTACATGGAATCGACCCGAACATATCGTCTCTAACGTTAGAGGTGCCAAACCTTAATTGAATAACAAAAAACAAAAAAAAAAAGAGCAGAAAAAAGAAAGAAAGAAATTGCAAGAGAATTCTCACGCAATACAACAGAGTGACCCCCCTTTCTCGGCTCCGTTCCCATGAAGCCGGAGGTTCACATACATGTGTTCGTTTATATGACCGTGCTTTCTTCTTTTGGTCGGTCGGTCGTCGTGTCCGTCGTCGTCCTCCTCCTGTTTCTCATCCTCCTCCTTCTTCTCTTTCTTCTTCTCCTTCTCTCTCCTCCTTCTCCTCCTCCTTCTTTTTCTTTTTCTTCTTCTTCTTCTACCACTTCTTCTCCTCCTCCTTTTCCTTATTCTTCTGCTCCTTCTCCTCCTCCTTCTTCTTCTTCTTCTGTTTTTTTTTTTTTTTTTCTCTCTCTCTGTAGATTGCAATTTCAGGTTACACCCACTCCTAAACCTCCATACCACCACAACTGATATCGCGTCAGACTTGGATAGCCGCCCCAGAACGTCAGGTGTAAGCTGCCTATCTAATCCTACACTGACACACACAGAACGGCAACGCGGTAAGAAGGCAGCAAAAAAAAAAAAAAAGAAGAAAAAGAAAAAATATTAAAAAAATTACGGTGGGTGCCGGCGAGACTGGAACTCTCAACATCTGATTGCCAGCTGCGTGCTTTACCACCACGCCAGCAGTGACTGGTAAGATTTACGTCGGTGTAGATTGAGGCTGTCGAGAACAATGAGTTGTTCCCAGACAGGATGTAGTCAGTATGGAATCGCAGTGCCAGTCAGTGCAGGGTGATTCTGTTTGTGTCCTCCAGAGCCCCAGATGATGTATATCTCTCCATACTACAGTGGGACCACTGGCCACACTTTGGATTTTGCTCTCGATCACTGTACAGTCCATGTAAACGGTTTGAGATGTAGCATAAATTTGAGCCCAAAAACGGATATTATACCGACAATAGATCAAAAGAATAATCCCCCTCCCACCCCCACCCCCACCCCCACCCCCACCCCCTTCCCACCACATTCACTTTTTGTTTGTTTGTTTTTTTGTTTGTTTTTCAGGGATTTCAGCCGATTAAATCATTCACATTCTAAAACTACGTGAGCTACCCCATACCTGACATTACATTTCTGACCTTCGCACTCACCCTGACCCTGTCTGTGCGCCAGATGGTTTCCCCCTGTCAAAGAGTCCCATTCCTTTCCTTTCAATCTTTCTGCTTGGAACCATCTGGCATGCACTTTGATGCAAGATATGAAAGTAAAGAAGTTAAGTCGACTTTCAGACACAATAACAATTCTCACGACAATACAATTGTGCTTTTCTATAAATACACGACTCCTTAATTAAGCAAAGCTGTGGCGTGTTAATTTTTGGTGTGCAGCCACTTGGAAGAGAGTTCCAGAAATCCCGATCAGGCAGTCTTGTGTAGGTAGGAATCGTAATTGAGAACTGAATCAGCATGTAATACAGGCATACAGAGAGAAAAACCGAAGTTGCAGAAGGATACCAGACGTTAAAAGATGGAAGTCGTACAATGGCGGGGTGCGGAAGAGGGGGGGTTTGGGGAGTCCCTGAGGGGAGGTTTCGCTGTATCCCACTACACAAGAAAGCAATTAGCGGCCAACGTCGGCCATGTCTTATCGGTCACGTGGTGCAGACACTGATACAGTCGCGCCGACCGTCTGCGGCGTAGCTGGTGCCAGCAGAGCCTACGTCGAAGTGGACTTCAGTGCACATTGTGTTGTGTGTCGACAGACATGGGGAAACGGGCGGAGAATTTGTCTTTCTTTTTCACGTGCGCGGTTTTTGGCAGAAAAAAAAGAGCGAGCTCTATTTAAGAACT
>JADBJO010000633.1:467500-480000 GCA_016801955.1 Conus betulinus | reverse complement strand
CTCCTCCTCCTCCTCCCTTCCTTCCTTCGTTCTCGCAGGATTTAGAAATAGAGTCACGGTGGACATCGTAAAACATTGCCCCCACCCACCCCCACCCCAGAAAAAAGCTGTGTGTGACAACATGAGGGGTTGGACCGGATGTGTCTGGCAGTTGGCTGGACTATAAAGAACACGAGTCAACTGGATTGAATCCGATCCCTCTGCCTTGTTGCTCATGATCTAGGGCGGCTTTGCGGTTCTTTGATCAGGTGTGCGTCTGTCACGGTGTAGTGAGATGAACAAAACAAACGAACGTACAAACAAATAGTTATGTTCCCGGTTTCTGGAGCGACCTAGAGGGAAGAATTCGGGATAAATATGAACATTGTTTAAGAATCAAATTCCAGTATAGAAATGTTATTGTTAGGGTAAATAATGAACAAAATAAAAACAGACGATTTTTTTTTTATCAAATTATCCTGTTTGCTAAATATTTTGTATATGACTGAAAAACGATCACACCTAATCTCAAAATACTTTTTGAATGAGTTACAGAGCAACTATAAAATCGAAAAATATAATGCACTGCATGGAAATGCGATTCACAGAATTTCGTGAATATTTATACGAGGATCCTGTGGAAGTAACAGATGAAAATAACGACGTACAGACATGTTGATTCCTTCTGAGATTGGTTCACAGACTGCTGTACAGGCATGAATGGATTGGAGAATTGTAATGTCTCCATGTGTTGATGGAATGCATCTTACTCCTAGTTAATGAACTGATTGTTTAGCCTTCGTTGAGAATATGTATTTATATTTCATTGTGCCATTGAAAAAAAAATTATTAAGCAAACAAATAACCAAACAAAAAAACCTGTAAAATCCGTGTCCAGAAGAAGTGCTGTTGTACTGTGTTGGTTATGTAGAGGTCGATCTTCTCAGCATCTTTCCGTATGTTGCATTCCTTCTCGATTCTCCCCGACAATTATTCTGTGGTTTTTGAGACAGCTCCAAAGATTTCATGAGATACATTTCTTCCCTCCATTCCCCTTCAGTGACGAGATTGTTCGTTGACCCAAGCTGACATGATGCTATTTGACAAAGCTCCACAGCTTCAACCTCTCTTCTATGTGTGTCTGTGTCTGTGTGCGTGCGTGTACGTGCGCACGTTTGTGTGTGTGTGTGTGTGTGTGTGTGTGTGTGTGTATGTGTGTGTGTGTGTGTGTGTGTGTGTGTGTGTGTGTGTGTGTGTGTGTTTTCCGTCTGCCTGTCTACTTGCCTGCATCTGTGGCTGTGTGTCTTTGCTTGAGGGAGGAAGGGATGGGGGGAAAAGAGATAAACTGACCTGCCCGCTGCCCAGACCAATGTATTTCCTGCTTTCTCCCTTCACCCTCTCCTTCCTCCGCCGTGTGTGTGTTTCTGGTGTGTGTGTGTGTGTGTGTGTGTGTGTGTGTGTGTGTGTGTGTGTGTGTGTGTGTGTGTGTGTGAGCGCGCGTGAAAGTATGCGCGTGTGTGTGTCTGTCCGTCTGTGTGACCCTATGTGAGGAAGGAGACGAGGAGGAAAGGGGGGGGGAGGAGGAGAAAGAGACAGACTGTATGCTGCCCGAACGGGCAGTACGTGCAACAGATGGAATGAGGTCACCGGAGACTCACTGAAACGACCAGCCAGGAGATGAAGCCGTCCGGAATTCACCCATCTCATTGTCTCTGACCTAGGCTCCCACTGGTTTCCTCCCCCCCCCCCCCCCCCCCCCCCCTTTCTTTTCCCACCTCGTCCACTCTCCCGTCCCTAATCTTCCCCCCCCCCCCCCCCCCCCCCCCCCCCCCCCCCCCCCCCCCCCCCCCCCCCCCCCCCCCCCCCCCCCCCCCCCCGGATATATTGGCACTCTCCTTTGTTTCCCCTGTCGAAGACTGGGCAGTACTAGTTCTTCCTGGTGCTGTAGTGCGGAATGACACGTTAGGTATTTCCCGTCCATCTTTATCGGGTGTGGGGTAGTAGTTTACGCTCGCAATGGATTTAAAGAGAGAGAATTTGTCCTAACCAGCACCCGGTTTGTTTGTTTTTGCTTTCACTCATGCTGATGCAAACCGCTCAATTCTGCGGTCTTTTTCTGTTAAAGTACGAAATCCATTCAAGTCATAGTTAAATGCTGATAATTTTTTTTTTTATGTTCACAGATGTAGCAAAACGGCTTATGATTTTTTGTTTGTTGTTGTTGTTTTTTTTTTGTCAGGCAGGCCAAGCGTTGCGTAATATCAAGTTGATAAATAGTGTGAATTAAGCGTCGGTTAATCCGTGCGTTTATAAGACATCGGTTTATATGACGCCATTGCGCGTAATGGTTTCATGAATTTGAAGATGCGACTTGCGCGTTTCTCCAGTGTTGTAAATACCACCATCAATGTGTCACCCTCTTTTTAAAACAGGCTGAAAACGCTGAGGCTGGCTTTTTTTGTTTGTTTGTTTTTGTTTTGTGATCAGATGATCGATTTCTGTAACTGGCTGATTCCTTTGCCTGTAGAAAACTTGCTTCATGGCAAGATCAACCACTCGATTTGCCCCTTTGTCTGAAGGTGAAAAGTTTCACCTGGAAGAGGGGGGAAAATGCAGTACTCGGTTAAAAATCATTTCAACCTTACTACCGATACCTGGGGCTGTACGTCTTTTTGTGTTGTTGTTGTTGTTGTTGAAACTACATGTGTGTGCATTCTTGTTGAAAATTACGTCATCAGCACGGTCCCCCGCAAAAAACAGTGACGATACTGGAAGGGGGAAGTAATGCCTGTGCGATAACTATCCTCGTCAAAGGTGAGCTTTACGTCCTAATTTGGCCACTGGCCCTTAAGGACAAGGTTTCCCTGACTGTAACGGACTCCACGCTGTAATTGCTAGCCCAGGTCACACTGTCTGTTCGTCAGACACATTCTGGTAAATGGCGAGGCAACTAGTGGAACACCCACTGGTCTTAAAATGAAGATTCACAGATGCCTGAGTTCCACACGCGGCGTGAGAGGTGCTGTACATTCGTGACAAGTTGTCTCCGGACAGAACAACTCGAATTTCCACAGAAGCCTGTATTGTGACGGTAAGCAATACAGTGCAATACAATGCAATACAACACAACGATACAATGCAATACGCAACACACTTACATTGTATTTCTGTCATTCTGCTGCCCAAACACATTTCTGGATGAAGTAAGCAGGATTACACATGTTCTCCAGATTTGTTGTTTTTAAAAAAATGGTAGATTTACATTATTTACATTATACATAAAGCTGAAACACTGGGACTGTGATGTTATGGGGCTCTCATTCGGTCCAGTCAAAGACTTGTCATCAAAGAACATCTGGTTGAAAGATACCCACAATCGAAGCTCAGACCATGTGAGGAGGGAGATGGACAAAAACTCGATCTCTTCTAGTAAAAATTCCATTCCCACCAGTCCCTCGATCGTGCAGCCCATATTTTACCAAGGCGAATGTACTCGAAATATCTTCGCGAGATCTCGGAATAGTCACATGACTTCCAAATAGGGTGGCACATCTTCACGCCATCATAAAGTGTACTGCGAATGTGCTCGACCCACTATGTTCGTGTCGGCGCGCTGCTCCTTGACAGTAGTGGAAACGAGCGTTCAGTTCAGTTTGATTCCACCGCGCAGAGCTCGATTTTGGTCGTTGTATTTGACTGGTTGATTCCTGTGCTTTTAGGTAACTGTGAATACTGATTGGTTTGAGTGTATGTGCAGAGCAAATGCCTCCCCCCCCCCCCCCCCCCCCTCTCTCTCTCTCTCTCTCTCTCTCTCTCTCTCTCTCTCATATTAAGACTTGCTGTTGCTGTCAATGACATTAAAGTGGTTAAAGCGCGCGCGCGCGTGTGTGTGTGTGTGTGTGTGGTGTGTGTGTGTGTGTGTGTGTGTGTGTGTGTGTGTGTGTGTGTGTGTGCAGTTCTTGTGTGTGTGTGTGTGTGTGTGTGTGTGTGTTTTGTTGTTTTTCAAGCTGGTGTGCACGTGGGTCTCGTCTGGGCCGCAATATATACAAGCTGGTGTGCACGTGGATCTTGTCTGGGCCGCAATATATTTATGAGTTCACGGGTCTGGGAAGCAAGCCTTTAAACACGTGCTCTTTCTTTCCCATTTAGTTGAAAGTGGCGGCTAAAGTCGACATGCATTTTTCTTTGCCACCAAGGATGGCTGTAAACGGGACAGACTCGGCCCCGTACAGTGATTGGGGCTGTCATTTCCTACAAGCCGAGTCCGTCCGAGTTACGTCCCTTCCAGCACCAATGGCCTCCCTTCACTTCAGAGCGTCAGCTTTGGTTTATTCCCCTTGTCTCCCTCACGGGGCTGGGGGCGCTGACAGCTTGGAGAAGCTTTCTCTCCTTCGTTCTCTTTTCCCCTCCATTCATCTGGAGAGCTTTGTACTTTGAGAGGTTTTATTTTCCAGTTAGTTATGTCTTCAGGTTGTGGCGCTTATAAAACCATTGTGATCATCTGGGTTACAAACTAGACCTGACGTAACCCACACTGTTTAAGCTGAAGGTTTGTGCAGCCAGTGATGAACGTGAAGGAACGTTTGGCAATTCGTGTATGAGCAGAAGGGAGGTGGGAGGGTGAATGTCCTTTGCTTGGTGAACTTAGAGGTAAAATGCCAGCGCATTACTCTGAACATCTTGCACAAAAATCAATTTGTAAATGAAGAAATGAATGAGGACGCTTCAGTCGAGGTTCTGTTGTGTCGCGTCTGGTGGTCACAACATGGCGTTTGCCAGGGAGAATTGATGTGCCTTGACGTCTTGACGGAGTGCCCTGAGCGTGCCTGCACCCTACGTGAACACAGCGCTGGCTTCAAGGGTGGTGCAGGATTGCTCCCGGCTGATTGGCTTGGCAGTTGAGGACAGTACTTCTCTGGGTCCCACTGGCGCTTTTGGGTATGACTATTTCTTCTTTACATGAAGAAATCAAGATGAGAACGATGGAATGGTGGTACACACATTCAAGAATAGCTGGCCTGGTTAGGGAAAAAAAAAGTCACCGAGTCAGTGCCAGGTGGATTTGAAAGATGCGGACAGAAGAAGAGATGAGCACATTATAAGCATTGCTTGTTGTTGCTTCAGTTCAATAAGTTGTTTATGTACATCTGTTCATTAAAGAAATGTTTTTTAAAAAAAAAAAAAGAAGAAAGAAAAAGAAAGAAAAGGAAAAAAGAAGAGATGGGTGGAGAACGTCATGGAACGGACCGGTCTGTCCTTCGCCGACGCTGAGAAGGCCACAGAGCATCGCTATACAGGTGGAGGGAGATTGTCAGCAAGTTGCAAAGAGGATCCCCAAGGTTTAGCCTTAGGTTGAACCTCTGAGACTCACACCCCTGCCCTCTGGCTTCCCAGCCGGTTGGGGAAGTGTGTGTGGGGGGGGGGGGGGGGGGGGGGGGGGGGGTAGAGAGGCGACCACTTTGGTGTTTCTACCCGAGCTGGCCAAAACTTGGTCGTGTGGGTCCAGATCAGGTGGGCCCTGAGAATGGACATTAAAAGGCATGGGGAGGAGACTGCCACAGAGCAGACGACCAATGACACCGATTACGACCAGTCACCACGGGGGACAGCAATGCCAAAAAACTACACAGACTAAAGTCTGGAAAACCTTGTCCTTAAGGGCTTCAGGCCGGTTGGACGTTAATCTCACCCATCAAGTCAGTCAGCAAGTTTATCAATGGTGTCTCACAAGGGAACGCGGAGTCACCAGACAAGCAAAGCGTCAGACACGACACGTAGGCCTGTACGTCTACAATACAAAAGGAAGCGCTAGGTTCTGTATGCTACGGTTGGAACAAAACGGATGATGTGTGACTGAATTCCATGTATCTGTTCTGTATTTTTTTTTAGTAAAAAAAAAAACCCCAAAGCCATAGTTCGCAGATGTTTTGTATCGTCAGATGGGACTCTCAAAAAAAACTGGACTCTTAAAAAGCCTTCTTTTAAATGATAGGATAGAGTTCAGTCTTGTATGTACCAGCAGTTAGTTTTCACAAAACTTCAGCAGTGAGTTGATGTCAGCTTCGTTCGTTCATCGACTTGCTTCAGCCACACCCAAGCAGGCGGGCGAGTAAAGACGGTCGTCAGCAATTCACCCTCACCCATCCTCACCCTCCCTCACCCACCCAGAATGGATGCAGTCGGGGGATCTTTTTGCCTGGGATTATTATAGATCTTCGCATAGAGATAACTTAAAAAAAAACCCCGTCGTCTTCCTCCTCCTCTCTCGCCCTCTCATCTCCCTTCAGAGGCGGTTCAGAGGCCGTCACCACTCCTTTCCAAGACATTCATCATCATGTCAGTCCATTCTTCCCCTCCCCCCCCCCCCCCCCCCCCCCCCCCCCGTCACTCCATCGGCATGGTCTCTTCCGTCTCTGGTCATGGTCAGTCCTGTGCCCACGGACCAGACTTTCTTTCCCATGGGGGGGGGGGGGGGTGTCAAGGTGGACTGGGTTCCCATCCGAGTAGAAAGCACCCACCGGGGTATGTGTACATTTCAGCGGGTGGTGAAGTCTAGCGGTGATTGGCATCGATCGTCAGAGCTGCAGGACTACTGGCAGTGTACAGTGTACGTCGCTTGTTAGCCGCCGCCCTGGCGTGTGTTCCGTCCCATTGACCAGCCTAACCACCACACGGTGGAGTCTGGCTCTGTGAGGGAACGAAGCGTTCTGCTACAGACCGCACTGAAAACGTGGGTTGTCTCTGGGTTTCTTACACTGAGTGAAGCTGGGTTGTAGCTGTGGTCACATTATGAACATGGCTCCTGTCACGGGTTACTGTGTATGAATGTTGGGTTCTGTCAGGGACAGCATGACGAGCCTGGGTTAGGACAGTGATCACGATATGAAGGTCGGTGACACCAGGGGCCACACTGTGAAGACTCGTTACATCATCAGTGAACACACTGTGCACATTGGTTACATCAATGACCACACTATGAACATGGGTTATATCAGTGACCACACTATGAACATGGGTTATATCAGTGACCACACTATGAACATGGGTTATATCAGGTTGAACATGGGTATCAATCACCACGCTATGAACATGGGTTATATCATGGGTTCTGTCGATGACCACACTATGAACATGGGTTATATCAATGACCACACCATGAACTTGGGTTATATCAATGACCACACCATGAACTTGGGTTATATCAGTGACCACGCTATGATCACGTTAGTGACCACACTATGAACGTGAGTCACATCAGTGTCCACACTATGAATGTGAGACACGTCAGTGACCACACTATGAACGTGAGTCACATCAGTGTCCACACTATGAACGTGGGTCACATCACTGACCACACTGTGAACGTGGGTCACATCACTGACCACACTGTGAACGTGGGTCACATCACTGACCACACTGTCAACGTGGGTCACATCACTGACCACACTAGGAACGTTGGTCACATCACTGACCACACTAGGGAACGTGGGTCACATCGCTGACCACACTAGGAACGTGGGTCACATCGCTGATGACACACTAGGAACGTGGGTCACATCACTGACCACACTAGGAACGTGGGTCACATCACTGACCACACTGTGAACGTTGGTCACATCGCTGACCACACTAGGAACGTGGGTCACATCACTGACCACACTATGAACATGGGTCACATCACTGACCACACTGTGAACGTTGGTCACATCACTGACCACTCTGCGTTTACACACGAAGAGGTTTCAGCCCACTGACAGGTCTGCACATAACAATGTGGACGTAGGGGATGGGGAAAATTCTGTTCCAAACTTCACCCATCAGGCCTTGCCGGAGTGGGAACCCGCACACCTGCGACTGACAAACAAATGCGCTGACCACTCGGCCACAAGAGCGACTTTCTTTTATTCATGAAAAAAAAAAAAGAAAGCGAGTGAGTGGACAGTTCAGTGATATAAAGCATCGAGTTGTTGGTCAGAAGTAGCAGGTTCCTATCTCACGCGCCGGCGGCACCTAGTATGAAAACTGGCAATTTTTGGCTGCCAGTGTTGGCGTGATGTCGTTCTGGTGGTGGTCTCAGTGTGGTGTCAGGTAGGGGCAACTGAGATTGTTCTCATTGTCTGTCCTGTCGCCTTTTTCGTGGCTGTGGATGATAAAACGTGAATGTGAGACGCCAAACCGATGACAGAGAAAGACAGGTGTGTTTTTTTTTTTTCCCTGTCCCCCCCCCCCCCCCCCCCCCCCCCCCCCATCCCCTTTCTGTTTCTTCTGTGTCACGTCAGTCAGTCCGCCACAAACCCGTCACCAGTCCACAGTGAGCCGTCGCTGTGAGGCAACCCACCAGCGGAGACACTGCAAAAAGAAAAAAATCTGAGTCACACAGTCATGCTCCTTTTACTTGAAACGTGTGTTTGTGTTGTGTGTGTGTGTGTGTGTGTGTGTGTGTGTGTGTGTGTGTGTGTGTGTGTGTGTTTTGAATGTGTGTTTGAATGAATGTGTGTGTGTGTGTGTGTGTGTGTGTGTGTGTGTGTGTGTGTGTGTGTGTGTGTGTGTGTGTGTGTGAAAAAGATGTGAACCGATCTGTGGATGTGTAATCACCATGTGGAAACACTGCGTGCTTCACATTGATCGTGATGATTGTAATTTCACTCTGCGCGCTTCACATTGATCGTGATGATTGTAATTTCACTCTGCGCGCTTTTCCCCATCCATTCTGCGAACGGGGGAGGGGGGGGGGGGGGGGAGCGTCGAATGCAGGAGAGTGGGAGGGAATGGGAATGGAAGATGAGTGAGGAAGCAGACAGAGGTGAGGTGAGAGGGGGGGGGGGATGAGAGCTAGCTATAGGTTGGGGGAGTGGGGAAGAAAGAGACGGGGGGGGGGGGGGGGGGGGGTGGGTCGGGTCGTGGGTCGGGTCTAGCAACATCTCTGCAGGCCCAGCAGGTGGAAAGACGGGTTTGGTGCCCGCTGTGGCAGTCAAGACAAAGCGGGGTAACTCGGTGGAAATTCCGACATCCATGATGGCAGTAATATGGCTGGGTGGGATCAGGACAGGGAGACGATCGATTTCAGATCGCGTTCAGTAGAAAGGGGGGGGGGGGGGTGTCATCTGGCGGATTTTTTTGCCAAGAATGCTGTGCGTGCAGATTCACTACTAATGCACCCCCCCCCCCCCCCCCCACACACACACACACACACACCCACTCGCTGACTCTCCTCTCTCTCTCTGTCTGCTCTCTCTCTCTCTCTCTCTCTCTCTCTCTCTCTCTCTCTCTCTCTCTCTCTCTCTCTCTCTCTCTCTCTCTCTCTCTCCTCTCTCTCTCTCTCTCTCTCTCTCTCTCTCTCTCTCTCTCACACACACACACACACACACACACACACACACACACACACACACACACACTTGCATCTGTAGGCATATGCGCTCGTTTCTCAAGCGCCTAGGCTGATACACATACAGCAAGGAGAGAAAACAGTACGCATACAGACACACGTGCGCGCGTGCTGTGCTTGCACGCACACATATATACACACACACCACACACACACCACTTCCCACACACGCGCTCGCACTCTCTCTCTCTCTCTCTCTCTCTCTCTCCTCTCTCTCTCTCTCTCTCTCTCTCTCTCTCTCTCACAACACACACACACACCACACACACACACACACACACACACACACACACACACACACAACGACACGACGAACGAACGAATGAGCCAAGGGCACACAGCACGCGATTCTCCACAGCAGAACAGACCCCACAACAAACCCCAACAACCAAAGCCACAAAAGGAAGAAAAGAAAGCAACAAGACACAAGAGGCATTCATCCCCTGCATTTTGTCTTTTTTCTCTTTCCTCTTCTTCTTCTTCTTCTTCACCTCCCCTCCCTCTTTTCTATCCCTCCCTTTCCCAAACGGAACCAGCAAGCAGCAGCAATACAAGCAGCACCAGCGATACTCTGCGGCAGAGAGAGAGAGAGAGAGAGAGAGAGAGAGAGAGCAAGGCTTTGCTACAGCGGGGGCAAAAGCCCCTAGCCGGCAAGTGGAAAGAAATGAAGTGCGAGGAGTGAACAAATCACGGCTGATTGACTCGCCGTGGCGGGCGTTATGGGCCGCGAGGCCTGTCGGCGCTGGCTTGGCGAAAGGCGGCGGCGCAGGCCCATAAAAACGATTTGCCCGCTTTCCAGGAGGGGGCCAATAAAGAACCAACCTGGCTCTTTGACCTCCGGGGTGGGGTGGGGGGTTGGGGGGAAACCCCCCTGTCAATCTTACGAGCCCCGTTAGCAAACCCTATCAAAAATCTATGAAATAGCCACCTACCTCCTCTCCCCCTCATACTCTTTCATCCTGCTCCACCTCTTCCCCTGTACTTTTCCGCTTCCCTGACTCTCTTTATCAGTGTCTCCTGGCTCTTCTTTCTTTCTCTCTCTCTCTCTCTCTCTCTCTCTCTCTCTCTCTCTCTCTCTGTGTGTGTGGCGTGGTCTGTTTCTCCTGGTGTCTGTAACTCTCTGTCTTGTGTTGTGCCTGTCTGTTGTCTGTCTGTCTGCCTGTCTGTCTGTCTCTCTCTCACTCTCACTCTCTCTCGTCTCTCTCTCTCTCTCTCTCTCTCTCTCTCTCCTCCTTGCTTCTTCTTCTTTCTCGAAAGACTGGCCAACTCGCAGCTAGGTTCCTTTCGAAGAGAGAGAGAGAGAGAGAGAGAGAGAGAGAGAGAGAGTGACCGTGTTTACAGAGAGGTGAAGAGCAGTGTGACCGGACGTCCCGCCGTCCCTTCTCTGCCTGTCGTTGTGAAAGTGCGCAGGAAACTGCACCAGGATTCCGCTCATGGTCCACACCCACCGAGAGATGGGCCTGCCCGACCACGAGAAATCCAAAGTCCAATGTGCCCACGGCACTGAGAGAGAGACAGACAGACAGACGTAAGCGTATATATTGTGCCATGGGAACATCCGTACGATCGAGAGAGAGAGAGAGAGAGAGAGAGAGAGAGAGAGAGAGAGAGCTGTTCGCTGAATTTGGCAGGTCTTCTGCTTTTAGCTTGAAAAAGAGATTTTGAATAAGCCGAAAATTTGCAATTTACGCAGTGTTAGGTTTTTTTTTTTTTTTTTTTTTTTGTTTTTTTTT
Source organism: Conus betulinus (assembly GCA_016801955.1). NCBI lineage: Eukaryota > Metazoa > Mollusca > Gastropoda > Neogastropoda > Conidae > Conus > Conus betulinus. The sequence goes on along the minus strand of JADBJO010000633.1, from coordinate 468,900 downwards.
TTGTTTTTTACTATTCAAGAGAGAGAAAGAGAGAGATGGACAAAATGGGGCGCGAGCAAATCGGGTCTTGAGCGCATTGGTACGCTCCCCTGAATGGCAATAGGAAAAGCACTGACGTGACACCTGTGTCACCAGCAAGGACGTCAGCAAGCTAGAGAACGTCGAGAGCAGCGAAAACGGCCCCTCTTATTATTTCATACAGGACGCCAGCGGGACTCCAGCCAGACTACATGGTCCCCCACTATTCTGTCCGGTGCGCACCGAACTCATCATGGATGGCAGCGTCAATAGAGGTGTGCGCCCGAGAAGCGAACGTTTTCGTGTGTGTGTCTGTGTGTCTGTGTGTGTGTGTTCCATCTGCGAACTCGCGTGCCATGATGTCACCACAAAGGGCGCACTACATCAGTGAGCGCGATTATAAAATGAGCAGGCGGCCATACGACACGCGGGGAAAAAAAAGCGCAACGTAAACTGTGGCGTGGGCTGAACCTGTTACTTCTTATAGGTAAGGTTAATTACTTGGATCAGCTCTGTGTGTGTGTGTGTGTGTGTGTGTGTGTGTATGTGTGTGTGTTTGTGTGTGTGTGTGTGTGTGTGTGTGTCTGTGTTTCTCCCGCCACCACAGAGAGTACGAGCGCCGTAACACAAATCAAGAAGACAGATGGCGTTCATTGATCTCAGTAATGCGAATATTCATTTCACAGACGTTCTCTTGTGTACGGAAATCAAGAGAAAAAAAAAAAAAAACCGGCGTCAGCCATGCGTGCGAGTACGAAACCAAAATGTTCGGTGGAAAGGGTTGGCCAGAGCTTGAGCCACGTGTGAAACAAATATTAAAAAGTTAAAAGTATGTGAAACGGCCTAGAGACGTGTGCGCTTCATAGCATGAAAACGCGCTCTTTCTGACACGCAAAATGCGCACACGTAGGTGAGCGCTTACCAGTGCTACGCTCTTGTCAACTGCTCCAGAGACGTGAAGGAAACTTCACGTCTTTGACTGCTCCAGCTTCTTCTGCGTACGCAGGCTGATACTCCTGCAGACACTCCCAGTATTACGCAGCTCTCCAATCCCTTACTGCCTCCAGTCGTCTCCCTTTCTCCTTCTTCTCTCTCTCCACCTGCTCTCTAGAGTCAAATAGGCTGCGTATGTCTAGTGCCTTGCACTTCATCTTATGTTTCGATCATTTTTTTCTTTTTAATTAATGTTTCGGTTTCCACTTGCAGTCACCTACCTTTGAAACTAGCTGTGATTCATAGTGACAGCTACCCTCCATTGTTTTGTGTTTGGCTGTGATTGTTCTTCGTTTTCATGGTCTTCGGTCTTGTTTGTCTTGCCTGAGGAAGACCAAAGAGGTCGAAACGCGTCGTGGTTTGTCTTGTAAATTGGTTCGTCTCTTTCG
>JADBJO010000633.1:447500-452500 GCA_016801955.1 Conus betulinus | reverse complement strand
CTGACTAATCTGGACATGACGAGTGCAGTGTGTACAGAAATTAATTTCCAGACAGCCATTCCACTGTACAAGCTCTTTGCTCTTAGGTGTGTGTGTGTGTGTGTGTGTGTGTGTGTGTGTGTGTGTGTGGGTGTGTGTGTGTGTGTGTGTGCGCGCGTGCGTGCGTGCGTGTTTGTGTGCGTGTGCGCGCGTGTGTGTGTGTGTGTGTCGCTCTCGCTCTCTCTCTCTCTCTCTCTCTCTCTCTCTCTCTCTCTCTCTCTCTCTCTCTCTCTCTCTCTCTCTCTCTCTCTCTCTTCTCTCTCTTCCAAGTTCCGCCTTCCCTCCCTCCTCCTCTTGAACCCTCGGACCCTGTGTGTGTGTGTGTGTGTGTGTGTGTGTGTGTGTGTGTGTGTGTGTTTGTGTGTGACCTTATGTCTCTGATTTGGGAGAATGAAGGCTCAAAAGTGATGAGGGTAAACCGTTTAGCAGGTCTAGAATGAAGGCACCTCTTCAACTTCTAGGAGAGCACCCCACCTCTCCCTTTTCTTTTTTTTTCCCCCCCTTTCTTTCGTTTGTTTTTTTTTCCCCCAACGTCTTTTTGTTGTGTTTTGTGTGTCAGGAGGTTTTTTTTTGTTCCCCCCTTATCTGTCTTCCACTTACCTCCGACTGTCAGACTGAGGTCGCCTGCCGCATCTTGAATTCGGGGTGTAAAGTTCAAAGTTGTGCGTTAGTTCAGACTTCTGTGCCGTGCTGGGCGGCAACGTCGAATTCAGCCTTCTTGTTCGTTTACGGCTTGGCGAGGGATGTTTCTTTTCTTTGTTTGCTTGTTTGTATGGTGGGTGTTTTCTTTTTGTTTTGTTGTTGTTGCGGGGTTTTTTTTTTTCCCCAATAAATCGTTCGCCACTTTGAGCCCTTAGTTGTGTCTCGCTCTTTCTCCTTTTTCCTTTCCTCTCGATCTCGGTCTCACTCTCTCTCTTTTGTCTCTCTCTCTCTTGTCTATCTCCCCCCCCCCCCCCCCCCCCCCCCCCTGTTTTTTTTTTCTCTCTCCCTTCCCCCTCTCCCTTTGTGGTCTCTCTATCCCTTCCTGTTCTTCCAACCCCTCTCCCTCCGTTCCCTTTCCTCTTGATAGGCAGCGCCTGCCCCACCTCTCTCTCTCTCCTCTCTCTCTCTCCTCTCTCTCTCTCTCTCTCTCTCTCTCTCTCTCTCTCTCCTCTCAGTTCATGTGGCCGATAGGTGCTAGAATATCTCCTCGCTCGCGTGTTTCCTTTCCAGTCACCAAGCTCGGTATAATTGTATCTGATCTCCAATCAACGCTGTGTCTGATACTTTGGCTTAGGAGCACATCCGCTCCACATCCTGTCCTCCACCTTGCTCCTCACATACACGCACACCGGGCCTGCCCCCCCCCCCCTACACACACACACTGCCCCCCCCCCCCTACACCCCTCTCTCTCTCTCCTCTCCCTCTCTCCTCCCGCGTCTCTCTCTCCTCTCCTCTCTCTCTCCGCCCACTCCCTCTCTCTCTCTCTCTCTCTCCCGTCCGTGTAGATGAATACGTGTCACCCACCGTTTAAATTGAAACTTCAATCGCCTAGAAGTCACTGGACTGGCGTTAGTTAGACGCTTGATTTCAAGTACAAATTGTAGGTGTGTGTGCGCGCGCGTTCGTGAGACAGAGGGGGTGTGGGGTGGGCAGAGAGTGTGAGAGGGAGAGAGACCCAGAGAGAGAGAGCATGTCTTCTGTTGTCTCTTTTTTCCACTATTAAAGTAATTTATTTATATTTCTTTTTTTTTTATTATTATTAAAAATCACATCGGCAAAGCTGGCTTTAATTCTTTTGTGAGCCGGTCGCGAAACAAGATTGATTGGAATTCGTAACTTGATCTTGATGGCAGGGTTGCAACGGGACAAAGCATTCTTTCATGCATTCGCCAACACAGCCAAGCTTTCACTTGAAGGAGATGGGAAGGGGAGGGAGGTGGGGGGTTGGGACGGAGTGGGGGGAGGGGGTTGCAGGCGTCCGTGTCTGCTACCAGAGACCTTGAACATAATTTCTGCTCGCTCTCTCTCTCTCTCTCTCTCTCTCTCTCTGTTTGTGTGTGTGTGTGTGTGTGTTGTGGGTGTGTGTAAAATGGTACAGTGGACAATACAGCAACATTCGAAGTCGAATGTCACGAAGTTCACAACTGGATTTGTTTTAAGGGGAGGGGGAGGGGGGGGGGGTAGAAAAACAGGACAGCATAGCAGGACAAGACAGCATTATGAGACATTGGCGCGAGCACAGACCCCATGGTCTTTTGATGCGATTGTAAAAATTCTGCAAAGAATGTGTGCAAATCAGGACTTTCTACCTAGTTATTGCGTTTGGGGGGACAAAGAAGTGAGGAGGGAGGGAAGCGGCAGCACAAATACATATTTAAAAAAAAGGTATATTTTTCCACCTCAATCTTCTTACCTCTAGTCTTTATCAAAAACCGAAAATGATATATTTCCCCCCTCAATCTTCTGACCTCTAGTCTTTATCACAAAACATTTTTGCAGTTCATATTGAAGATCGCGTCGATTGTATTCGGAGACAGAAGGCTTAAGTTTACTGCTGGAGCTGATTCGCTACTTACATTCAGGTTTTATACCTCCACATTCAGGTTTTATACCTTCACATACAGGTTTTTGTTCAGATTTTACACCTCCACATTCAGGTTTTATACCTCCACATTCAGGTTTCATACCTCCATTTTCAGGTTTTACACCTCCACATTCAGGTTTTATACCTCCACATTCAGGTTTTACACCTCCACATTCAGGTTTTCATGCCACCACATTCAGGTTTCATACCTGGAGCCACATTCAGGTTTCATACCTCCACATTCAGGTTTCATACCTCCACATTCAGGTTTCATTACCTGGAGCCACATTCAGGTTTTACACCTCCACTTTCAGGTTTTTACACCTCCACATTCAGGTTTCATGCACCCACATTCAGGTTTCATACCTTTCACACCTCCACACATTCCACATTCAGGTTTCATACCTCCACATTCAGGTTTTACACCTCCACATTCAGGTTTTTAACACCTCCACATTCAGGGTTTACATACATTCAGGTTTCCACTTTCAGGTTTCATACCTCCAATTCAGGTTTTCATACCTCCACAATCAGGTTTTACACCTCCACATTCAGGTTTCCTACCTCCACATTCAGGTTTCATACCTCCACATTCAGGTTTCATACCTGGAGCCACATTCAGGTTTCATACCTCCACATTCAGGTTTCATACCTCCACTTTCAGGTTTCATACCTCCACATTCAGGTTTCATACCTCCACTTTCAGGTTCCATACCTCCAATTTCAGGTTTCATACCTCCACATTCAGGTTTCATACCTCCACATTCAGTTTTACACCTCCACATTCAGGTTTCATACCTCCACATCAGGTTTCATACCTCCACATCCATTAAAGACAATATGGAACACGGGGATAGCCATCACAGGACAATGGAAGGGGAAAGGGTTAGGGAGGATTGGGGGGTGAGGGGCTAACACCATACTGACCTACCCACCAGGATGACAACAGGTTAAGGCGAGCAGTGAAAATGATTAGTTGGTATGCTTGGATTCGCCGCGGGGGGGGGGGGGGGGGGGGGGGGGGGTAGGGGGATGGGGGATTTTATTTCGCAGCAACTGACCGAAAAACTCGGGCGTGTTAGGTTCGAATCCCGCTTGGCGCCCGCCCCCCGTCGCTGAAATGCCAGTCTTCTCTCTAGTCGTCGTCGAGACTGAAACTGTTGGTCATCACGTGTAGGATTTCATGTGTAGGATTTCGCCTCCCGTTAATTCTCTCCGAAGTTGTTGTGCTCCTCGCGCCCTTTCACCTCACCTTTCTCCTCGTTACTTTGTTGGTCTGTCTTGTCTATCTATCCCCTCCATCCCCCATCCCCCCACCTCCACCTCTACCCTCCGGTCCTGGCGTTACGCGTACGTGAATCGCCCCCAACCTCCCCCACCCCTGCTCCCACCCCCGAGCTCTTAGCTGATGAAAGTTTCATCGGAATGGAGTGCTCCTCCCCGTCCGGCGGCCAGAATGGGTTGTTAGGTTTGCCTATCAATTATTCAGGGCCACCTCCCTGACGGAGATCACATTCTCTGTAAAAATGACAGTGTCACCAACCCACCACCGCTTTCTCTCCCCCCTCCCCTCCCCTCCCCAGCCCCTACCCCCCCCCCCCCCCCCCCCCTACCGCCCCCCCCCAACACCCCCCCCCCTCCCGGTGCTTCTGAGGTTTGACTGAACGTGGTCGTGATATGGAGTGGTGGATAACGTATATGTAGGTGTGGGGGTGTGTGTGTTGTGTGTGTGTGTGTGTGTGTTGTGTGTGTGTGTGTGTGGTGTGTGTGTGCCTGTGTGATGGAGTGGTGTTTGTCAGTACAACAAGATGTGAGGAGAGGGCTCTGTGGAATGGGGTTGTGTATTTTTTTTGATTTCCTCCATTTTTTTTTATTTTTTTTTCTTTCGTTGATGTTTCATTATTAAAAAGTCCATTAAAACTTTGTCTGCATTGGGGGAAGTACATATAATATATCTGGATGATCAAAGTGGATTCAGCGAGTTAAGGGGGTTTGTTAAAACTCCAAGAGGGGAAAACGACAGGAAAGCAAATTTACCGATTCCGTGATCATATCGTACGATTGATAAGCACGTGGACGATTCTCTCTCCTCTCTCCTCTCTCTCTCTCCTCTCTCGTCTCTCTCTCTCTCTCTCGCTCTCTCGCCTCACACACCACACACCACCACACACCACCCACACACACACACACCACACACACACACACTTGTCTCCTCTGCTCTCTCTGTCCTCTTCTCTCTCTCTCTCTCTCTCCTCTCTCACACACACACACACACACTTTCCCTCTCCGTCTCTCATCTCTCTCTCCTCTCTCTCGCTCTCTCTCCTCTCTCTCTCCTCTCACTACGGTCCTGACCCACCTCCTTATAGAGAAGATAATATATCGCATAATTGT
>JADBJO010000633.1:440000-445000 GCA_016801955.1 Conus betulinus | reverse complement strand
ACGTTGCCTTTTCATGGTGGAAAAGAGAGAGGGGGGGGGGGGGGGGTGATGAGGATGATCACATGGACTGTGAGAAGGGTTGTTGTATATTGCTTGAATATTTCTCGGGAGCGGGTAGCCGGGGAGGGGAGGGGGATTCAACAAGTTGGGAGGTGTGGGGGGGGGAGGCTTTGTTGAGAGAGAGAGAGAGAAGAGACTAAAGGACTGCTCATTTTGTTGTTGTTGCTGTGTGTGGTATTCCGCGTTGAAAAAGCTGCATGCATTGTGGTATGTAAGTGTTGTGTGTGTGTGTGGTGTGTGTGTGTGTGTGTGTGTGTGTGTGTGTTCCGCGTTGAAAAAAACTGCTTGCATTGTGATGTGCGTGTGAACGCGCGCGTGCGTGCGTGCGTTCGTTCTTTAATTTAACGTCTACGAATGGTTGGTGTTGAATTTGGGCGTACGTAGGTATGTATAATGCAATTAGGCCTAGATAAAATAAATAATATTAAATAAAAAAAAAAAAAAACAAACAAAAAAAAACCCCACAAACACCCCCAAAAAAAAAACTCTCCACATAACTGAATTCAAAAACTTTAAAAGAAACACTAAATAAGCAACTACCACCAAGATGGGGAAAAATAACATAGACGTTAAAGTAAATGTCCAATTGGGCTCTTAATCAGTCCTTGAACAACTTCCAAAAATGTTTGATTCGTTGGAGATGACGTCTTCAAAGGCTGATATCGACGGTTCAGTGTTCAAACAAACCAAGCAGGTAAGTAGGGTTTCATTCTATCGCACAAAAAAAAAGTAGATGGAACGGAGTGATTTGCTGGCCACAAATACAAGTCACGTGTTTACAGAATTTGGTTTTAAAGGCATCAAGCCTCAATCTAAAAATCAAACTTTTTAAAATCCGCTCTTGGTAGAGATTCTTGATACCTGTTTTATTGTCTGATATCTTGTTAAATAATATCCCCTTTTTGTTTCTGGTGCCTTTTCGTTTATTTGAAATAGAGTTCCAGGATACGTCTTTTAAAAGACTATAACTCTCATGTAAGGATAAAGGAATGCATACCTTTGTTAAATCAGTCTCAGTGATAGCAGCCTTTTTGGCTAATTGGTCTACCCTTTCATTCGCAGATAATCCACAGTGTGATGGAACCCAACAAAAATCGACATAGGAACCACGTACGTAAATGCAAAAAAAAAAATGAATTAAAGTGGTAGACTTCTAATATGAGTTCTGCTCTCACACTTGTATTCGAAAATTTTAGAGCTTGTAGGACTGATTTTGAATCAACGCAAAGTAGTTGGCAACAAGTTCCGCAGTAAATATGGAAATATTCTTACCAAGGTTGTAACCTTTCTCTATTTTTAAGGATGCATGCGTGCGTGTGTGTGTGTGTGTGTGTGTGTGTGTGTGGTGTGCGCGCGCGCACCTGCGTGTGTGTGTACACATGATAACACAGAGAGAGAGAGAGAGAGGGGGGGGGGGGGGGGGGGGGGGGTTGGAAGGAGATGGGGGGGGGGGTGAGTGGGGGGGGGGGTTGGAGGAGATCGTGTTTCGGGTGATAGTGATAACATTCGGCACCAGTGGCGGCGGCTACGGCGGCAGCCCGCCACTAGACAAGGAGTGATTAATGAAAACCCTGTCAGTTGCCGCGCTTTGAACTGGCGGGCAGTGGAGGCAGGAGGCCCCCGCTTGGGGGAGGGGGGGGGGGGGGGGGGGGGGTAATCTGGCGGTAGTGCCGTGCCGCCACCCAGACTGGCGCAGGCCATGTCATGGAAGTCAACATTGTATTCGTATTGGTGATCGTGGACTGTATAGAGACACCACTGAAGCACAGAAGAGGACTACATAGACGATTACTACTGTACTGCTTATGCCATTACTGCCACTACTACGCTGGGCAGGTGGTTTCATTTGCTTCGGCTGAAATCAGATTTATTCACGGTTGACGGACAGCTGGAGAGAGAGAGAGAGAGAGAGAGAGAGAGAGAGAGAGAGAGAGTGTGTGTGTTGTGTGTGTGTGTGTGTGTGTGTGTGTGTGTAAATGTTAACTGGCTCCATCACATTGTTTACATAGACGGTTAAATTAAGTTTGCAGAAATTTTGCGGACATATACACAAACACATATATATGTGCGTGTATATGCACGCGCGTGCACATACATGCACATCCGCGCGCGCACACACGCACTCAAACACACACAAGCACACAGTCATATAGCATCGTTGTTATATTATCATTATTATTATATTCTTTGTAAGAGGTTAATCTACATTAAGTTTACGAATACACACGCAAGGGCACATGCATAGACACGCACGTGCGCCGCGCGCACCCGCATCCTCTCCCATCTCTTTCGTTCTTTGACAGTCAGTGTGACAATGTTTGAAGAGGGCACGGGGGGGGGGGGGGGGGGGGGCAGGGGAGGGGAGGTTAGGGGTTATTGCCAGAGCTGGCCATCCATCAGCCTGACAGCAGCATAACACCCCTCCCCCTTCTTCCTCCTCCTCCCCCTCCTCTTCCCCCTCCCATCTCCTCACTTCCGCTTTAAAGATGAGACTTCGGGTTGCCCTGACCTGTGTGTGTACACTGTGTGTGCGTGCATGTGCAGCAATGTTGAAACGTGTGACGGGTTCTTTAAAAGAGTCGGGATTAGTAGCCAGTGAATGTGACGACTGCACCAGCGCAGCTGATGGAAACTGAACATTTAAAAAAAAAAAAAAAGAAAAAGATGGGGTGTCTGGCTAGTTTGATCGTAGATCTCCCGCTGGGCTGTGGGAGGTTGGGAGTTTGAAGCTCCTGTTGTGAAAAATCAACCTTTTCGCTGCCGATCTTTATCGTGTGATCGTTTCTGGTGGGTATCTGTAAAGTGCTGAGGTTCAAGAGGTACTGTGTCATGTTCGGTTTTTTCCTCAAGCACCCGTTTTAACGTGTGATCGTTCTGGTGGGTATCTGTGTAAAGTGCTGAGGTTCTAGAGGTACTGTGTCATGTTCAGTTTTTTTCTCAAGCACCCGTTTTAACGTGTGATCGTTCTGGTGGGTATCTGTGTCAAAGCGTTGTCGTTCTTAGAGGTACTGAGTCACGTTTAACTTTCCTCAAGCACCCGTTTTAACGTGTGTGTCGTTCTGGTGGCATCAGTGTGGTGTGTTGGGTTCCCCCCAGATCCTTCTCTTCTGGGGTGGTAGTCCTCGTCTGTGCATCATCACCTCTGATGGATATAGACGTCGAACCTGAATGCAAGAACCTTACGACATGGCGTTGTTACTTTAGCTGTTAGTCTTCCCACGTTCCTGACGATTTAAGGTAAGGGCAGTGTCTGTTGTGGCAGAGGACCTGGCGGTGCTGAAGGTGTTGCAGGTCTTTGGTTTGGGGTTCAGAGCCCTTATAGTTTGAAAACCTTGCGTAGTCCTGGCCAAGCTCTGGTAGAGCCTGCAGACGCTCGTTTGGGGCGAGGAACATTTGATTGTTAGTACCTGGATCTGAAAACATCGGTTTTGGATAGCTGAGCGGGTGGAAATAATTGTGGTGTGCAGGATACAGCAGAAGTTTAATGTCAACATGATGAAAATCGTCTCGTAGCAGTCTTTGAAAATATGAGTCGTCACTCGTGTCATGGAAATCATTTGTTCCAGGCTCGTGCGCTTCGGGAAAGACTGTAGATTACCCACGTGAAAGATTGTGAAGCTGTTGAAAGGTCCATGCTTTTCAGCTAGTAATAAATGATTGTGAGCCATTAACAGGCCAGTCGGTTTCAGTAAGTTTTAGAGTAGGAGAACCCGAGTTTTGAATGGAAAACTAGACTCGGGCATTCGTCCACCATGAGAACAGTTGTTTTGTTTATTTTCTTTGTTTTGTTTTCCCCATCTTCATGCAAGTTCGAATCTCCTGATGTCGGATGCAAAGATCGCCACTCTGGTGGTATCAGTGAAGCATTAGGTAGACCCCCCCCCCCCCTTTCCATCATCCCTCCCTCTGTCCCCATGCCACCCCGTCCCTCCTCTCTCCTCCTGAGATAGTATTACCCGTTTGCCATGGATATGACATTGCGTGGGTCAGGAAGTTAAACCTGAATGTAGTTTCCCCTCTGTCTCTTTGAGGATCTGCTTTTAAAGTGCAGCTCCGTATCGGAAAATGGAGATGGTTCCTACAAGAGTCTCGCGCTGTTGTGAAGTTGTATCTTTAAAGTTGGTGGGGATCCCCGACTGTCCGGTGTGTACGTCAAGGCCTTTCTCTCTGCCCCCGCCCCCTTTCCTGCCGTGGAGAACACACGCTGTGAGACTATGATGACATCGACTGTGAAAGAATGCTGATCGATTTCTGTCAAAACATCCAGGTACTTAGTCGACTTCCGCAACAGCTAGCCGCTGTTCTCTCTCTCTCTCTCTCTCTCTCTCTCTCTCTCTCTCTCTCTCTCTCTCTCTCTCTCTCTCTCTCTCTCTCATTATTCATATACCCCATTTTGAAGGGCGTGAACATGCATGAAAAACGCGAACTTTATAAACATATAGATTCGATGAGAGGGGGGGGAGGTGGGGGATATGTGATTACAGAACAAAATGTAATAACAAGGAAGGCACGTAACAGAAGTGTGTGAGTGATGGTGATAATGATGACGACGACGAAAAGATAATTGCCCATTAATAAATCATTTCGAGACACACACACACACACACACACACACACACACACACTCCACTCCCCCCTGCATCCTGCATTCTTTCGTTGCATCCTGTCTTTCGTGTCCTGTCCTGCTGATCGTTTAGCGCTATATGTCTATACCGATCAATTCCTTTGTACGCGGATAACCACCGGGTGTTTTTTTCATTCTTCAGCTAGGGGTGTGAAAGTGCGCGCCACGTGTGTGTGTGTGGTGGGGGGGGGGGGGGGGGGGGGGGGGGAAGAAAAGCAAGAAAGAAACGCCGATGCTCGATTCCCCACACCCTCCTTCAGGGACAGATAAGCAGAGTAGGCTATGCCTATGCCTACATTTTCAGTCCTCAGCTGTT
>JADBJO010000633.1:417500-430000 GCA_016801955.1 Conus betulinus | reverse complement strand
TGCGCATTCGCTTCAAAAATACATACGCGCGCGCGCGCGCGCACTTACTCACAGACACACACACACACACACACACACACACACACACACACACACACACACCACCACCACCACCACACCACACCACACACCACACACACACACACACACACACACACACACATACATTTTTTTCGACACATAGATACATACATACTACAGACAGACAGACATGCACATACACTTCAAAACAAACACATTCGCGCGTACCCCTCAGTCTGTCCACCCCACCTCCTGCTCGCATGCACTTACACACACGTACACATGCACACATACACACACGGTATACCCCTATCACAATTCCTTCCAGCCCTTCTCTCTCTCACTCACACAACACACACACACACACACACCACACCACACCACACCACACCACACACCACACACACACACACAACACACACACACGCACACACACACACACACACACACACACACACACACACACACACACACACACACACACACACCACATGTGCGCACGCGCCCCTAGGTCTTTCCACCCCACCGCTTGCTCGCACGCACTTGAACACACATACACATGCACACATACACACACAGTATACCCCTATCACACTTCCTTTCTACCATCTCTCTCTCTCTCTCTCTCTTCTCTCTCTCTCTCTCTCGCCTCACTCTCCACTCACACACACACACACACACACACACACACACACACACACACAGACAAAGAGAGAGAGTCAACGTTGGAGGGGTGACGAACACTGAACAGTTGCCTACCTGTTCCCTTTCCGTCAGGTAAAAAGGGGTATCTCTCCTCTGGTAAAAGGGGTATCTCCTCTGGTGGTTAAAAGGGGTATCCGCTTGTCAAAAGCTCCCTGTGGCGGGGGGGAGGATGGGATTACCGGCTTGGGTATGCAAGCGGCATATCGCACCCTTGGCATTCTGTGGGCCCCCCCCCCCCCCCCCCCCCCTTACGCCCACCTCACCCACCGCCCCCCGTCTTTCTCTCCTCCACTTCGCCTCCCCTCTTCCATCCTCCTCCCTACCCCTTGTGCCGGTCCGCCCCTCCTCCAACCCTGTGATGATTAGTTCATGTCGTGGCTTTGACTTCGCTTGGGTGTGTGTGTGTGTGTGTGTGTGTGTGTGTGTGTGTGTGTGTGTGTGTGTTCGTTCGTTCGTTCGTTCGTCTTCACTTTATGTACTTGTTAGAGATATTAGATTATGGAGGGGGTGAGGGGGGTAGGGTGGACAAGGAAGACCTGACGGAATTTTGTTTGTTAATGTGTGTTTAATTATTGAAAAAAAAAAAAATAATAATAAAATGGAAGACACACACACACACACACACGCACGCGCGCACACACACACACACACACACACACACACACACACACCACACACACACACACACACACACACGTACGTGTACACGCTCACTCACTCCATTACCAACAACACTCGTCAACAGCGTCACATATCATGAAGTTTTGCACTTGTATGTTCTTTGTTTCTGAAGGTGTCTGTAGTGTGGTATTATGTGTTTGTAGTGCTCTGGATAGAGAGAAAGGGAATTGACCGAGGCGCGCGCGCGTGCACGCACGCACATACGCACGTACGTACGTACTCTCTCTCTCTCTCTCTCTCTCTCTCTCTCTCTCTCTCTCTCTCATATAGCCCGAATACACATTGGTGATAATGAATATAGGAAGAGAGAGAGAGCTGAAAAGAGGGAGAGGAGCTGGTTCGTCTAACCATCGCATAGCCAGCCCTTGGCCCTCTGCGAAACCAGCGCCTTGTGCTAAACCACTGTGCCACCAGCACTACAATATGCTACCTGCTAGCAACTCCTTGGCCAGTCATCGTTTTCTTTCGCCTGTCACCAACTACGTCCAGCAGAGTTCATGTGCGTGTATGTTGTGGGATGGTAGGGGGAGGGCGGGGGCGGGGGGGGGGGGGGGGGGGGTGGGGGAGGGGACAGGATGGTTTTTGTGTGTGGTAGCTTTGTGTATTGAGCAGGTTACGGTGACAGGGCGAGAGAGAGGGTTATTGGAGAAGGAAAACCAGCCGATTGTGAAGTGGATTTTGCCTGGAGCGGACGAGAGCGACACAGGCTGTTTGTTTGTATGTGTGTGTGTAGGAGGCGGAGGGGGAAGGAGAGGGGGGGTGGGGGGGGGGGGGGTGGTGCCGGGGGGGGGCGGTGTTGAGTGGTGAGGAGTATTTTCTCTCTCGGTCCAAGAAGGAGTGCAGACACCTGTCGCGTCTTGCGATGGTTATGATAATTATTTGTATGTGTGGTGTGTGTGTGTGTGTGTGTGTGTGTGTGTGTGTGTGCTTTCTCAGGGGCTTTCACGTCCCTCCCTCCCTCCCTCTCTCGCTGTCTCTCGACTCGGCTCTCTCTCTCTCTCTCTCCTCTCTCTCTCCTCTCCTCTCTCTCCTCTCTCTCTGTGTTGGTGTGGTGTGTGTGTGTGTGTGGTGTGTGTGTGTGTGATTTAATAATAAACTTATTAACACCTCAGTACACTATGACCTTCATGAATAAAACCCATTTGAGTCTTGAGTCTCATACACACACACACACACACAACACCACAAACAAAACACCGCACACAACACAACACAACCACACACAACACAACCAACGCACGCACGCACGCACCCACACAACACACACACCACACACAACACAACCATCACACACGCACTCTTCTCTCTCTCTCTCTATCTCTCTCTCTCTCACTCACACACACACCACACACACACACACACACACACAAACACACACACACACTTACAACACAACACAACGCACGCACCAGCACACTCGCCAAACAACGCCTGTTGGGGGGCACATTTTGGCGCTTTGGGATTGGATTGCCAGTATGCACCCCTCTGTCGTGTCTCTGCAAGGGTTTTGATGGACTGGCTATGGGGAATGAAAAGAATCTCCAAAGGGGGGAGGGCTTCGATGTCGCAGAAAGGGGTGCATACACATGTGAAAACATCTCCGTCCCCCCCCCCCCTCCCTCTCTCTCTCTCTCTCTCTCTCTCTCTCTCTCTCTCTCTCTCTCTCTCTTTTCTCGCTCGCTCGCTCGTTGTTTCACTCTCTCTCGCTGTCTCTGTTTCTCGCTCGCTCGCTTGCTCTCTCTCTCTTATCTCTCTCTCTCTCTCTCTCTCTCGCTCGCTCGCTCGCTCGCTCGTTGTTTCACTCTCTCTTGCTCTCTCTGTTTTCTCGCTCGCTCGCTCGCTCTCTCTCTCTCTCTCTCTCTCTCTCCCCGCCACCCCCGTCCACCCCGCCACCCCCGTCCACCCCGAACCCCCATATGTCAACAGGGCAAGAGCGCCCCCAAAGAGAGGGTGGGCGAGCAAACAAGCATTTCATGAAGTGAAAGGCGAAAAAGAGGCCTCCAGCTCATCAAAGGGGTATTAAGCCGGGTGCGACGGATGAAAGCAAACAGCGTTTGAGCGCTGACAATAGCCTCCCCTTATTGGCCTGGCCGGCTAGCCCCTCGCTTTTTATTCCCCGCTTTTTTTTTTTCCCCTAACTGTAAAAAAACAGCTGCAAAAACTCTCTCTCTCTCTCTCTCTCTCTCTCTCTCTCTCTCTCTCTCTCTCTCTCTATCTCTCTCTCTCTCTCTGCCCTGTCTCCCCGCCTCTCTGTCTTTCTATGGCTCTGTTTTTCTGTTGCTCTCTGTCTCTCTCTCCCCTCTCTTTCTCTGTCCTGTCTCCCCCCCTCTCTCTCTCTCTCTCTCCCCCCCTCCCTCTCTGTCTCTCCCCTCTCGCTCTTTCTGTCTGTCTCTCTCTTTTCTCTCGGTCCGTCTGTCTCTGCACCACCCACACCCTCTCTCTCTCTCTCTCTCTCTCTCTCTCTCTCTCTCTCTTCATTTCCAGGTGGTCCTCAAGGAGGGGGCCACCCTCCCGAGAGCTTTGCGCTCTTGTTCCTTGAGGTGCTCGGTGTCTTTACTTTGCAGCTTGTCCACGGGGCCCTTCACCACCTGCAAAGAGGAGGGGGGGAAAGGGGGGGGGGGGAGGAGAAGTGGAGGGGGAGGATGCAGCTGTCCTCTCCCATTTTCTTTTTTTCGGACCTCTCTCTCTCTCTCTCTCTCTCTCTCTCTCTCTCTCTCTCTCTCTCTCTCTCATGCGCGCACACACATACACGCACTCTCTCTCTCTTATGCGCGCGCACACACACACACACACACACACACTTATGCGCGCGTGCACACACACACACACACACACACACACACACACACACACACACACACACACACACCTTCGTCACGCTCCAGTCCTCTGACCAATTTATGCCCCCAATTCTGAAGTTGGTACACTTGGGATGAGATCAAGAGAACTAATCGACTACCTAAACACAAAACAGCAGCTGAGCTGAGCTGTGTGCGTGAGAGAGAGAGAGAGAGAGAGAGAGAGAGAGAGAGAGAGAGAGAAGGAGAGGGAGGGAGGGTGGGAAAAGAGAGCAAAAGTGGAGTCGGAGAGAGGGGGGGGGGGGGGGGGGGGGGGGGGTAGGTTGTGAAGATTTTTTTAATCCTAGTGGATACCTTCTTGCGACTGGCTGAGCTGAAGAAAAAAAATGAACTGGTGTGTCGAACACGATCAGGGAGGAAAGGTCGGAGAAGAAAAGAATCGAACTGTTGACAGTTGAGTGGGTGTGTGTGTTTATCCGTCCGTGAGTCATTCGAAAGCAAGTTCTGGAGATATCTTCTCAGAATGCTTGTGTCGAACGAAATTCGAATTGGTGTATGCACTAGCGGTGATATTGGTAAATATTGGTAGACAGGGATAAACTGTTCCAAGAGAGTAGGTGACATGGGGAACATCATTAACAATACACCGGTAACACACACACACACACACACACACACACACACACACACACACACACACAGAACAGCATATCAAGAGGGGCAACGAAAATTGGACTTTTTTTCTTTCATGTCGGATGCCAGCGAGATTCGGACTCGCAACATTTATCTACGAACTTGCCCCTTATCCATCAGGCACCCTCACCCCCACCTCCACCCCTAACCCTGCCCCCCTCCTCTCTCCCCCTCTCCCTCCTTCCTTCCCTGTTACTACCAAGTGGGAGGGACTGTCACATTTCCCTGGGCAGTATACCGAACCATTTGCGTTGTTTATTTATATAGTGTTTGCTTGGTCGCCGCAAAAGGTCTGCTTCTTGACTCTGAGCATCGCTGAGTGAAGTGGTCTCTTCCCAGTCCTCTCCCAGTGCTGAGAGGGGACCGGGAAGAGCTTTTTTTGCTGTGCAGTCCGCCAGACACACACACACACATACACACATACACACACATGCACACACACACACACACACACACACACACACACACACACACACACACACACACACACACACAACATACATACATACATACAATCCACCAGCACACGCACACGCTCTGACTGACTGAAACCAATTTATTGTCAGAGTAACTCAAAGTTGTACTGACGCGCGCACACACGCACTCACACACACACACACACACACACACACACACACACACACACACACACACACATCCACCCAGGCGCACACACACACACACACACACACACACACACACACACACACACACACACACACACTCCACCAGGCACACACACACACACACACACACACACACACACACACACACACACACACACACACACACACACACATACATACATGCCTCCATACCACAGCCGTAAGCAGTGGGAGACAGCTTGGAGGCAGTGTCCATTATTGCCGTGCCTGTACTGTACTGTCCCCCCCCCCCCCCCCCCCCCCCCCCCCCTCCCCTCATTCCCCCACATGAGGTCGAGAGAACGGAGCTGATGGAAAATGACAAGTAGTGCTGCCTAGCTTGGTTTGCATAGGACAGGCGGAACATCTCTTTTCTTTTTTCTTTCTTTCATTGTTGTTGTTTTGGTTGATTTTATTGCTGGCTTATTTTTGTTTGTTTTGTTTTGGTTGGTTGGTTGTTTTTGTTTTTTATTTTCTGGGGCCAGTTGTCTTGGGCATGGTTAGATCAGATCAATCATAATAATCTCTTGAGTAAGATTCAAAATCCCCCACCCCACCCCTCCACGAATCCCCACGTTCTGTTATCCCCTTTATAGAAAAGATGCAGGTGTGAACAAGAATGAAAAAAAAAAAAAAAGAAAGAAGAAGAAATGTGTGAGCAAGTTGGGAGTAAGACATTGACGTGACAAGCTCGTACGCTTGATGTTTAGCGAATTGAAAGATCTGTCGTCAGGCTGGGTTTGATTATACGGTGTGCGACTGATACCATCTCTCTCTCTCTCTCTCTCTCTCTCTCTCTCTCTCTCTCTCTCTCTCTCTCTCTCTCTCTCTCTCTCTCTCGTCCGTGCGCGCGCGCGCGTGTGTATGTGTGTGTGTGTGTGTGTTTCTGTGAATGTTTGCGGGCGGACGCTAAACGTCGGGTCAGTAATTCTAGCGAGAAGGTGGATTGTGTGACCTGTCATACCATCATAAAAAACATCATCGTACGAACACGCCCCACTACAAAAGACGGAAGACGGAGAGCGCACCACGCTGATAAGATGAGGAGGAGGGGATAAGGAGGAAAGGGGAAGGGGTGAGGTCAAGGAGGAGGAGTAGGTGTAGTGGTGGTAGTAGTCGGGGCAAACAGGAGATGGGGGGGGGGGGGGGGGGGGGGGGGGTGTGCGGGGCGGGGGGGAGGGGACTGTCACAGTGTCAGCCGGCGAGATATCTGTCACGATCAGAGATGTCACATGTCAGGCTGAAAAACCTCGGGCAGTTGACGTGACAGCCTCGCTGTGTGGACCCTGCTCCCCCTCCCCCAGAGTGACCGAGTGCGGACGGGGAGTGTTGAGACCCGATTTGTCCAAATAGAACAGGAAGCCAGAGATTGTCAGCTTTGTCAACAGAATTTTTTTCCTGTAAGGACGCGGACACACACAACACACGCACGCACGCACGCACGCACGCACGCATCCTGACTAGTCCAACACAAAACAAAACATAATCTTCGACAGCATGTCTTCAAACATAAAAAAACAACAACAACAACGGGAGAGAGCGCGTGAGTTTGTGCTAAAGTCTGCTGATTAATCAGATTTGAAAGGAATTTGAGTTGGGGAGAAAAAAAGAAAAAACAAACAAACAAAAGTTGTATTTACCATAATGCAAGATAGAAAAAGAAAAAACAAAAAGAAAAGTTGTATTTACCATAATTTTTTTTTCAGTTGAACAAGGTTTGCACACAAATATGTCATCATTCTTACTATACATGGAGTTGATCATGTAACACATACACAATGTCAATATTTAGCACAGTACTTAATAAAAGACTTTATGTAAACTTAGTTCTCTTGTTAACCATACAGACTTGTTCAGCATTTCGTTAGATTATATCATTTTATATAATAGCTAATCGCAAATAAAAGGCAGAACTTTAGTAAGCTGTCCACATACCGTTATGAATATGTAAATGGACAAGCGTAATCGTAGATCAATCATCTTATGGTCAATGGTGACTTGGGTCAACCAGAGGTAATAAAAAAAAAAAACAACAAACAAACAACAAAAAAAAAAAAACATACATCATTTGGCAAAAAATTGTGTACTTGTGTGTTTATAGTACATGACTCCTATTAACACAACAACAACAACAACAACAACAATGGCAAAAAATTGTGTACTTGTGTGTTTATAGTACATGACTTCTATTAACAACAACAACAACAAAAACCCCTTTGTAAACAGTATTTTACTTTTTGTTGTTGTTGTTTTTAGTCTTAATCAGTTTGTATCAAATTTGTGTATGATGCCCATTTCAGTACAAATTTATCATATTGCATAGAAGTGTTGAATACATATTTGTCTATGTCGTAAGCTTCTTTTAATTCTCTTAAGAATAATTGAAGTGTTGGATTTACTTTTCTTATTCTGCATTTATAAATAGTATACTTAGCTAGTAATAAGATGTGAAGAAAAACAGTTGTCTGTTTTTGTTTTGTCATTTCCAAAGAGTACTAGTAACTGATTTAGTTCCAATCTATCACAGTTTGCACATTTTCCTTTTATGTACCCTGTAAAGTCTGTCCAAAAACTTTGCACATGTTGACATTCCCACAAGTAGTGCAAAATGGAATCTTTAACATCTTCACAAAAGCTACACTTGTTGTTTTCTGTTACACCTATATCTGTTAGAATTGAATTTGTCACCAAAACCCGATAATTAATTTTATTTGAAACCACTTTAACCTAATTTCTTTTATTTTTTGTTTTCCATGAAAACATTTGCCCCAGGAATTTTAATTTGCAGAGTTCTTTCCCATCCCCCACATGCATTAGGTAACACTGGTTTACCAATCAGTATTTCATACAATATTTTTTGTTCCCTTGGGAGCATGAATCATTTGGCTAAATGCTTTGTGATGTTCAGTTCCTTCGTTACTGTTGTTTTCTAATTTTATGTCCTTTTTTCTCAAGAATTCTCTAAGAGAACTTACACAGCCAAAATATTTCGGTCTTTGAACTGGACGTTGCAAAATGTTTTGGAACTCATAAACATTCATGAATTTACCATCCTCTTTTAGTAAATCTTTTACATGGAAAACATTTCCTTCTGCCCACTCATCAAAATAGAAATCCTTTCCATCAATCTTGAATTTGTTATTTGTATTGTATTTACCATAATTAATGCAAGATAGATGGTTATCGCCCGGAAAACCCCTCTTTAGTGTGATGAAAGGTGAAAATGGTACAGATGCCCCCACAGCCTCCTGTTCTTTTACAGAAGTCCGGAATTCGGTACACACTCGTTACAGAAAACACGCTCGTTCTTGTGGAAAAGTACATAAGGCGTATTCTTAGGATGAGAGAAAGGTCTGACGACAGCCCCCGCTCCCCCCTCTCCCCCTCTCTCTCTCTCTGTCTCCCCGCCCCCGCCCCCTCCACAGACACCTTTGCTGTAAATGTTTCAGTTCCTGAAACGACTCGTAGTAAAGATTTGAGTTCATCGAGTGAGTAGAGAAGTCGCCTGAACTTACAGAGGATCCTGGGTTCGACTTTGATAATGTCCCTTTTCTCGTGCGGTTTTTTTTTGTGTTTTTTTTTGTTGTTTTTTTTGTTTTGTTTTTCTGTTTTGTTTGTTTTTTTATCAGGTGGGTTTTTTCCCCCATCGATTGTGGGTAATTGCCTGAGTAGATCTGTGGATTGGGGGAAACAGAAAAAAAAAACAACAACAACAAAAGCCCACCGACAGAGATAGAGTGCCCTGCCTATTTGATACACACATATATCTGAACGAGTGCCCTGCCTATTTGATACACACACATATATCTGAAACGTGTTCAGATCAGATTTGTTCTTGACAGTGGGACGGTCCCGCAGGTTAGTGTCGCGGTCAGTCTTTGCCTCCATTTCGACGAATCAACAGTGTTAGGAACAACTCGGGTGGTAACAACAGGGCGGACGCCTTGTGACCGCGATAGTGACCGGTGGTGGTGGATAGGCAAGGGTCACCACGGCCCTGGCCGTCCCTGGTGATTAAATTAGCCTCCTGTTACACACCCCCCACCCCCACACCTCCTTGTCCGTTAGCACGGTGGTCCACTTCTCTGGCTGAGGTTAGAGCGGGGTCCGTTATCAGCTGGGGTTGAAGATGGCGCTCGGCTGGAATGGATTGTCGGTCATCCATCCGTACAGGATATCCATCCAATCTGAGTTGGGGGGGGGGGGGGGGGGGGGGGGGGAACCAGCTGTGTTTACCGTAGTTACTGCAAGATCAGGTTGGTTACCGCCTGGGAGACCCCTCTGTAGTGTGATGGCAGGTGAAAATGACACAAATGTTTCCCATCCACCCCCACCTCCACCCCCGCTCCCCCCTCCTCTTTTACAGAAATCTGCAATTTTGCACACACACTCACTCTTGGTGGAAAAGACGCTCGTTCTCGTTGAAAAGTGCACCAGTAGCATTCTTAGGATAAACAGGTCTGATGATTTTTTTTTCTCCCTTCGCAGATACCTTTGCTCTAAATGTTTTAGTTTCAGAAACGACTCGTAGTTATCCAACCGAACAGGAAGTCATCCAGCCGATTCCCTCGACCTCCCTCTCCCCCCTTTTACTATCCCTTACCTTCTCTCTCTCTCTCTCTCTCTCTCTCTCTCTCTCTCTCTCTCTCTCTCACTCTCTCTCTCTCTCTCTGTGATGTAATGTATATGCGTGTGTCTGTCTGTGTATGTGTGTGTCCAAATCCTGGTCGAAATTTTAACTCAGCTGAGCTCCCAGTCTTAAGGAGTGGCTGTGCTAGAGCGGACAGCTTTGCCCCGGGTGGAAGGGTCCATGTATTCGGTCTGTCAGACTGCAGGGCAGGACCCCGCATGGTCCATTGGTCTGCAACCACCTAACTGGTCGACAGCCATACTGATGCTTATAACAATCAAAACAAATCAGGCTTGGTCAAAACTGAAGTAGCTTTTATGTGCGGTCGTTTCATAAGTACGAAGAAATCGAAACGCGTGCGCGCGCGTTTATACAAACACATACGCATGCCCGCACACGCACGCACGCACGCGCGCGCGCGCGCGCGCACACACACACACACTCTCTCTCTCTCTCTCTCTCTCTCTCTCTCTCTCTCTCTCTCTCTCTCTCTCATATCATCCCATGTCAAGTGATATGTTGTGACAAAGTGAAGGGATAAGTCGATAGAACTGACAATTTCCTACCGTTTTAATGAAACCTTCTCTACTTTTTACAAACTACGGACAGAGAAGATCATGAGAGAGAGAGAGAGAGAGAGAGAGAGAGAGAGAGAGAGAGAGAGAGATTGGAGAAAAGAAATCAACTGTCAGAACTCAAAAAGTGGGAACATGATCACATGTCGTGCGATGTGAATCGTTTGTAACTGTTCACAGCAGGTTTTCGTACGTACAAGTATAAAACCGCACGAAGACTGGCGGTTAGAACCTCCACGGTGTCAGCTCCATCTTGTTCTGATACAAGACTCTGTCTAACGAGACACTCAAAAGAGGGGGAAGGCGAAGAACGCATAACGGTGACAAGATGACGACCAGCCCAATATGGCGTTTCCAGAAGAACAGGAACAAAAGAAGAAACGTTGCCTGATGTAAGAACAACAGCGAGCTAACGCAGCCCACAGGCAAAGGAAGAGGCAAGGTCTTCTTCCGGAAAGGTGACTAACTCTTGCCAGAGTGTTGTTATCTGGCGGCAAGGTCCTTAACTCAGCACGGCCGGTGCGGCAGAGGTGGGGCTGGCAGCAGGCTGGTACGGCTCACGAGTGACGACACTATCTCCCCGCCTGCCTCCTGCCCTTATCCAGCGCTGCCGCCGACCCGCACTCTCCTCAAAATGTAAAAGGTCGACGTGTGCGTGCGCGCGCACGCGCGCGCGTGTTTCTTTCCTCAGACAGCGAGTCAGTCCCGTTAGTCCAACCGTTCCCCCGGGGTCTCTCTGCGGACGATGGTGTGACTTGCTCGCATCTGAGTGTCAGGGAGCCCTCTTGACATTTCGCCCTTTAACTAAACGAACCACCTGCGGCTCTTTCGGGGGGGGGGGGGGGGGGGGGGGTACGGGGGGGGGGGGGGGGGGGGGGGGGGGACTGCCATCGATAGGTTAGTCAGATACCTTGGGCACAGTTGGTTTCTATGATCAGTTCGCTCTGGATAGTTTTTTTTTATAGGTAGTGCGTGCGTGTACCGTATGGTTATGGTAAAGGCATAAGGAGCGAACTCTCCCAAGAGGTTTGGTGGCAGATGAGGGGAAGGAGAGGGGGGGTGCGGGGCGGGGAGGGAGAGGGGAAAAGGAAGGTAGAGCAGAGGTGGAGATGGCAAGATTCCAAGGACTTTACGAAATAATGTGTCGGTGCAATCGACCTCAGTTTCTTGTTCATTCAGTACCGATTGGATTCGATTTCGGTGTCTAAAGTAAGTTTCCAGAAGACGGGAACAGGATTGGGTCTTGTTTCGGTTTTTTTGTTGTTGTTGTTGTTGTTGTTTTTCAGGATTGCTATGATGGCCACAGTTGTACTTGGAGATAGTTAGGATGGCCACAGTTGTACTTGGAGATAATTAGAATGGCCACAGTTGTACTCTAAGATCGCTGGGATGGTCATAGTTCAGTTTCAGGATCCAGGATTTCTTCTCCACTGGCTTCTCTTAAATTGTATGACGGAACCAGTAGTCTCGCATCTCGTGTGTCCCATCGAAGGCATGTAGTGTTAGACGTAACTTAGAGATTCAGGAAGTTCAGTATTTTCGAACTGAAATCGATAATGACAGCGTTAGCACCTCATCACTGTCGCTAGACACTACACCGATGCTGTTTACTGCTGATACAGTCGTTAATACCATCGTCATAGCTTCATAGCCGTCTTCAGTACTATCGATGCATTTTTCTTTCGTTGCCCCCCCCCCCCCCCCCCCCCCTCTCTCTCTCTCTCTCTCTCTCTCTCTCTCTCTCTCTCTCTCT
>JADBJO010000633.1:397500-412500 GCA_016801955.1 Conus betulinus | reverse complement strand
TGGAGGGGCAAAAAAAAAAAAAAAAAAAAGGGGGGGGGGGGGGGGGAGAGGGTTTTTCCCTGCTCCCCCCCCCCCCCAGTCCCCTTTCTCTACTACACCATCACTGCACCCACTCTCTCTCTCTCCTGTGTTTTCCATGTTGTCTTTCCTGCTGAAAGGGGGGGGGGGGGGGGGGGGCTACTACCGAGCTGTGTGTTTTTGTCATCAAATACAGCGAGGCTCCGCGGCCCGGGACACGGGTGGCGGGATGGTGAAAGTCTGCTGGTGCTCGCTCTCTCTCTCTCTCTCTCTCTCTCTCTCTGACCTCTTTGCTGCTGCTCCCGTTTCTACTTCTGCTACTACTGGACTAGTACCGCTGCTGTTGTTTCCGTTACTGCGGACAACTTGTTTCCGTTAGTACTCCTATCCTATCCAGCGGCGACTATTGCTGTTGGTATTCCCAGGGCGTGCACAAGGGTGACTGCTCAGTCACGTGATGATTGAATCGGGGGAGCCCGGCTCTCGGGATGTGAACATTTTTGTCATTGGTTGATTTTGGCGTGAACACTCAGACACACACGCGCGCGCGCGCTTGTACACACACGCACGAACGCACGCACATACGCGCGCGCGCGCACACGCAAACACACACACACAGATACACGCGCGCGCTCGCACGCACGTACGTAATCACGCACGCACGCGTGCGTGCGTGCGCGCATTTTTTTTTTCTTTGAGCAAATTGTTGGGTGGATTTCATTTTTACTGCAAGAAAAGCCTAAAGCCCTCAGAATGGAGGATCAGTGCCGAGGACCATCTACCCACCCGCACCGCTGCCGTCTCCCAAGGCCTTGTCCTCCCCTCCACCAGTGTAAGCATACGACGTCCTGAGTTGGGACGGCCCTCGCATGTATTCAGAATGGGGAGTCGGAGAGAGAGATACTAACGATGTGCACTGGACAAGGCAGGGTCGCGCATACACACGAACGTGTGCCTCTCTTTTTTTATGTCGTTTACATGGAAACGATAATCATAGGGTGAGATTAGAGTCAGGTTCGAGTTCTCCGAAAGAATGTTTTTCAAAGTGTAGTCCCATGTTAAGTACAGGAATGTAATGCACGTAGAGGCGGTTGATCTCGATTCTGTTCTCTAGGACTGTTGGAAGTGACGTGTAAATCATTGTAGGACAGTAACGTCGGCCCAGGGACAGAGGCAAGCGTTTGTGTTGGACAGAAAGGTGAATGCTGTAGTTTCCCCACCGCGCATGAGCAATATTCTTCAAACATCTTTTGTGCGTGGAAATTAAAAGTTCAGCGTTATTTTGCCTTTGCTGGACAATCATCGTGACAGCTTGAGATTCCGCTGAAAAAACTACCATTTTCAAGTTACTGTTTACGACATCAACATCATGATGTATCCAGTCAGGCGACCGTCTGAGGCAGACGGCCCTGGCCAGAGTGGAACATAAAGGTGGTCGTGGTTTGGGCTGCGTGCTGGCTGACAGGCAGATAACTTATTTTCACATTTCGTCATCATTGAGTGCCTTTATAGAGTTTAAACTTAGTCATCAGGTTTCTTCGCTATTTGGTACCTTTATAGAATTTAAACTTATTGCCGGGGGGGGGGGGGGGGGGGGGGGGGGGGGGGACGTTGTCTACTTGCCCTCTTGGCAGGTCAGAGGGAAAAATAATGACCTGCCCTGTGAAGAAACAGTACTTCTATGTTTGACTAACTCGCATAATTATTTCTGCCATATTTCCTCGTGACTTTTTTTTTATGTAAATAGGTGGTGGGAATTGCACGATCCAATTTCACACGTTTGCAGATGAGGAAAAACAGCGTACGGGGCTGGTACCTCCCGTCTCGTAATCCGTTTCGTTCTGTCGTCCTCTTTCTGAACGCGAGCCAAGAACCCGTGGACCGACTCCTCTCCACCCGGCTTGCTTCTGTACCCACCATCGTCCACCCCCAACCCCAGTCCTTCTTCCTCCACCACCTGGGCTTACCCAACCCACCCACGCAAAAAAAAAAAAAAAAAAAAAAAAAAAAAAAGGGAAGAAAGGAAGGGAGGGGGGTTAAAAGAAAATGGAAAAGGAAACGAAGAGGAGAAACAGACAGAAAAATTAACGAGCCATCGCGCCACCAAACCGATCCCAACCTTACCCAGGACCGAAAGGAGATCGGTTCTGGACCGATGATAGGGGCGAAGTTGATCTGGCCTTTAATCCTCCCGGGTGGCTGCCTCGTTTGCTCGCCGTCCCCCATCCCACCCCTCCTTCCCTGTTCCCTCCTCCCTCATCCCACCCTTCTCCCGTTTCCTTTTCACCGCCTCTCCTCCTCCCCCCGCCTCCTCCCTCCCGCCCTGTCTTGTTGTCTTGCTATGACAGAGTGGACTGTCTGGTTAGCCGACACGCCAAGCCAAGCGGATACTGAACACTGCTGGCGATGGCCAGGCCAACCTTCGGGGACAATGACGGTCTACTAAGCCTTCTTCCAGCCATCCCAGGCGATCGGGGTGGAAGCGGATTGGGGGTATGGGGGGGGGGGGGGGTAGTGGAGTGGGGGGGGGGGGGGGGGGGTTTGGTGGGAGAGGGGCTGGGAGAGGATTTGGAGCATCGCTTACATCCGGACTCCCAAGACAGGCGGGCCGCGAGGGCACTCTGGAACGTATTGTCTTTAGTTGCGTTTGGCACTGATCTGGGGGGGGGGGGGGGGGGGGGGGGGGGGGGTGTCGGTGTGGAGCTGTTGTGTCGCTAGGGTCCCGACCGCGCGGATGGACTGCGGTGTGATGGTGGGGTGTGTTGTGTAGTGTGTGTGTGGTGGGTGGGGGGGGGGGGGTATAGCTGGCAGATAGGATCTGCCGACGGGATGGAGGTCGCCGCCCGGGGCTCGGAGAGCTATGAATTTTGATGCCTTCCTACTGTGGGGGATGAGGGATATGAGAGATGAGGCAGAGGGGGAGGGAGGGGAGGGTGGGGGCTGGGTTCGTTGCGTTTGGCGGTACGCGCTTTGAAATGGGGTATGGAGAGAAACTCATCTTGTGTTTTGTGTTGTCTTCAGTAAGTGGGGGGAGGGAATGCTTTCATTGAGCGTGTAGGGCTTCGAGCGCGGAAGGAGGCGTTGTATGCTTAATGCTTTTCTTATGTAAGAGAGAGAGAGAGAAAGGGGGGGGGGGGGGGATGTTTGCTGACGTTTACTGATAGAATTGTGTGTATTTGTGTGAGTTTATGTGTACGTGAGCGGGAGTGCAAGACAGCGATGCTGGACGAAAAGAAAAGTATTCTGAGACAGTTGCCGTAAAGTGGCATACATGTGTGCGCTCGCTTGTGTGTTTGTGTAAGTGTGCGGTAGCGAGAGGAAGGAAAGGAAGGGGGGGGGGGGGGACAAAGAAAAGGAAGAAAGAATTGCGCCTGATAAAGAGAATAATAGCGTAGTTACAGCCAGTAATGAAAAAAAAAAAGTAATCTGAATCTCCTGTGGTCGTAACCATGGGTTGTGACTGTCATTAGTAGTGCTTGCCTACAAGGACCTCCCAACGACACCCACCCATCCAAACCGTCCGCTCCCCCTCTTTCTTATGGGTATGGAATAAAATGTATCCCATGAAAGGACATCGGAGGGAAATCTGTGAAGTCGTTCCGCATAAGGATCTTTTCTTTGCTGTCTTGTAGCTGAACGAATATTAATTCCACTTTCTCGTAGTTTCAGGATATGGAAGCTTGTTTCTCACCACTAAAAATTGCCCTCCTTGGACGATTTCAGAGACTGTAATTGAGAGGTTTCTCTGTAACTGGGGGGTGGGGGGGGGGGGGGGGGGATGCAGCGCAGCGTGTGTGTGTGTGCGTGTTTGTTTGTTTGTGTGTGTGTGCCGGAGGGGGGGGGGGGGGGGCAGTGGTTGGTCCGTCAGTCGGGACAGAACCGGATACCACACACAGAGACTGATCTGGCTGAGACTCTCTAGAACCGCTCCCCTCCTGGTGGTGGGTTATTGAGCACACTTGGTAGTTCTGTTCGTAATTGTTGTGGAGGTTGTTTTGGTGGTACGGGGGAGTGGGGCGGCTCTGTTGGAGTGTGATTGTCTGTATGTCTGCCTCTTCCACCATAAACATCGCGTGAGCGACTGTATCTCCTTCCTTCACTCCTGTTCTTCCATCTCCTCTCCTCTCCCATCCTCTCCTCTCCTCTCCTCACCCACACCCCCATCTCTCTCTGTTTCTCAACCTCTTCTCCTCCCTCCATCCCTCTGCAGTGACTTACGAACTTAAATGCATTATTATAGATCTATTTTGGAATCTCTCTCTCGCTCTCTCTCTCTCTCTCTCTCTCTCTCTCTCTCTCTCTCTCTCTCTCTCTCCAGTGAATTTTTATTCCAAATACATAACGTATGTAAAGATCTCTCTCTCTCTCTCCCTCTCTCTCTCTCCTCTCTCTCTCTC
Organism: Conus betulinus; assembly: GCA_016801955.1. Taxonomy (NCBI): domain Eukaryota; kingdom Metazoa; phylum Mollusca; class Gastropoda; order Neogastropoda; family Conidae; genus Conus; species Conus betulinus. The sequence continues at coordinate 408,085 of JADBJO010000633.1, read as the reverse complement.
TCTCTCTCTCTCTCTCTCTCTCTCTTTCTCTCTCAAAGTGCGTTTTGACCAGTGGTTTCATATGGTTGCTCTCATACTTGTTTATTTTATACCTTGTTGTTATTGCCTTTGTTTATTATTATTGCTTCGTTTACCATTCTTTCACAAGCGCGTACGCTTCCTCCCCCCCCCCCCCCCCCCCGCGCGCGCGCGCGCCCACACACACACACACGCACACACACACACACACACACACACACACACACACACACACACACACACACACACACACACTTCTCGTTAAGAGACTGACAGGCATTTAGTTGAAATTTGTCACATAAATGTCTTCCCATCTTGAATCCGACACATAAATGTCTCCATCATCCTGACAAAACCACCCCCTAACCCACCCCCTACCCCACCCCCACCCCCTCTCCGCCCTTGCATTATGCAGCAGTCGGCAAGAAAACTAATGAGGTGAAGACTGGTACAGGAGAGGCGGTGTCTGTCGGTCTCTGACCATCTGCGTAGGGCCGTTCTCTCCTACGGCGACACGTCCGAATCGCTCCGACCCCACCACCCCCCCTCCCAGGTCATTCAATGGAAACCAAATCCCCCCCGGGGTTCCATTCACTCCACAATTACCTTCGTTTCTGATGCACTTTCCGTGCTGGCATTCTTCACCAAAATCCCTCCTGTCATTGATCCCACACGCTTTCCTAGCCGAGGTGGGTGTGTCGAAGGGATTAGGCCTGCCCATCTCTCGCCGGCCGGCCAGGGATCCAGGTCATTGGTCCGTCCGCAGGTTATGGCCGTCATTAACGACATCACAAGCGAACCGTCGCCCCTCTCTCCCCGTCTCCTTCTCCTCCCAGGCCCGTATTGGAGCTTGGGATCGAGAGAGAGAGAGAGGGGGGGGGGGGGGGGGGGAGGGGTAGGTATACCAAGCGAAACTGAGCTTGCTAATAATGTGTCGTCCGTGATGCTGACAACACAACGCTGATATTTTCTGTCAGTCCCCCGATCTGCTGGTCAGTTATAGATCGTGGTTTTTATGTCCGTCTCTGTCAGTTTGGCCAGTGGGGGATGACTGTCGCCTGGACAGGATGGAGAAGAGTGTAGTTCAGTAGAGGCGTCTGTCACGACAACTGACCTTGATCTGAGCGCGGGAAGACAGGGGGGGGGGGGGGGGGGGGGGGGGGGGATGTGTGGTATTTGGGAAAGGGGGGGGGGGGGGGGGGGGGGGGGACTTCGTCGTTAAGTAACTGGAGTGTATATGTTGTTGAGCCATCTGCAGATTCTACAGCATGAAGTCGGTGTAAGGTTCGTCTGCCAGCCCTCCCCAGTTTTCCACCCAGGAATTTCCGTTCTTTGAAATTGTCCCGGAAATCCTTTCTCTTTTTTTTTTTTTCTTGTTTTCTTTTTTGAGGGGTGGGGGGTGGGAGAAAGTGTAGAATTGAAGTGAGAAAGAGAGAGAGCGTGTTTTAAGTTGCTTTTTTTTTTTAGTTAGAAAAGGTAGAGATTTGGGATCTCGTGTATTGCCAGTCAAGCCGAAAGGATGTTCAATAAATGACAGTAAATACAAATCAGCATACTGAATCGTTGTTTTCCATTGTGAGCTCTCGATTAATTAACACAAGTCACGCGTTGGGAGTTAAAGTATGGACGCCAAATTGCGAACACACACACACACACACACACACACACACATACACGCGCACGCGTGCACGCGTGCACACACACACACACACACACACACACACACACATTCGTGCGCGTCCTTCTATCTCTCCCCTCCGTTGCACGTCTTGGCTCCCGAATTTGGACTCCAAATGGTTACAAGTATGATAGGAATTTGTTCTTCTCCCCTATATCTCCCCCCACCACCCCACAAACCCCCCCCCCCCACTTCCTTTCCACCTCTACTCCCCTTTCTGCCCCCTACTCTTCCCCATCCCATTTTCACCCTCACCGTCCTTTCCTTTCTCTCTCTCTCTCTCTCTCTCTCTCTCTCTCTGCCCATGAACTCTTATTCACAGTACTTGTTCAACATAAACGGGATGCCCTTATCCGTCGACCTCCTCCTGCACCTCATGTTCCTTTTCTTCGACTCAAAACTAAAACGGCTGGTGCCTGGTTTGGCATTTTTGGCCCCCGCCGCTGCTGGGAGGGAGGAGATGTCGTCAGGGGCACGCGGGGGTAGGCAGGCCAGGGCTGGGACGGCACGGCGTGGTTGGCATGAGCCCGACAGCTGGGGCTGGTGCTGGCAGCAGAGAGGCAGGCGGGCGGCGGTGGCCGTGTGGGGCGGTGCGGACAGGAGGAACCCCGCGCCGCCGGAGGCCCCGCCGCATTCAGGGCGTGTTTGCCCCCCGCGATCCAAAAGGGGCTACCCAGGGTCACCCAGGTCCGGCCCGCCAGGTTTTCTGGAGAGTTTGTGCTGTGTTTGGGGGTTTGCTTGGTGCAGGGGTTCTTACACACTCGTGCGCGCGCACGTGCGAGCACGAGTTCGTGCCCATACATAAGCGTGCGTGTGGGCACGAACGCAGCTCGCACGCATGCTAGAATGCGCGCGCGCGCACACACACACACACACACACACCACACACACACAACACACACACACACACACACAAAAGTGCGCACACGCATTCATGCGCGCGCGCGCGCGCACACACACACACACACACACACACACACACACACACACACACAGTCTGTTGAACACCGATTCGGGAAATGTCATTGCGGTCTTCGTTGTTGTTTGGTTGGTAGTTGTGCACCTGTTTCGCGCGGATCTCATTTGCATGACAGGACTCATTTATGTCTTTTGTTTTTTTTTCCTTTTCAGATTGTCAGTTTTAAGGTACGGACGGTGTGTGGTCTGGTTGACAGTATTAAAACTCCATCACAGACATGGAAAATAAACACAAGCAAGCAAGCCACTATATTCTTATATCAACGCGTGCCCATCAGAGTCATGTGGGTTTTTCTGCCCCGCCGGCTCCTACCCAGAGTTGAGTTTGCTGCGGACTCAGTTGGGAAGACTGGGACCACACAGTCGAGTTTCATCCACTTAATGGATGCGTTTCTGAGAGTGTTGCTCAAATTTCCTGACCAACACTGCAGGTGCTGTATCTCTCGGGCCTGGTTGACGCCGGGATATATTATGAAAGGAAGCGTAGAGTACAGCCCTGTCATGTAGTCTCAGACCGAAATGGAAATCCGTAGCATCATCATAATCATCCTCATTCTCATCGATCAGCATTAAAAAAAAAAAAAAAAAAGTCTCAAATTTCTGTGGCCCTTCATGCCCTGCTCTCATGGTGACCTCAGTTTTGATGTCCTCTCCACGTCTGTGGCCTTGGTTTGGTTCCGTCGGGGTCACCGGTATCGGCGAGTCCATGGGGGCTGTCGTTGGACGGACGTGGTGGCGCCCTCCGGAGGGAGAGCTCACTCACGCCGGCTCCGCGACTAAGCAATTATTGTCGTCAGTAGGGGGCTTAGTAGTGGTGTCCTGCGTATGTTAGATCAGAACAGGCGCCACTGATGCAGTGTCTCCTCCGGTGGGTGCCTCTTGACGACTTGACATTGACTGCTGCCTGTGGATTGCCGGTGCCGGGGCTGCGGCGGGGCCGACCGGGCCGTGGCTGTGGACAGGGTGTCGGAATGAGCGGCGTGGGTTGCACTGCCTCTCAAAACTATATTACAGCCTGTTTTACAGCATTCCAACACGCTGACTCCATTTTAAAAACTGATATTTTACAAACTGACACGGTGTAATGCCTCCACGGAATCACGTGAAAATGGGACAGCATGCGCCGACAGCAGTTTATGGCCCTTCCATGCTTTGGTTCTTGGTTTCCCTATGACTGGATTGTGTTAACATGCTTCACAACAGTTTTTGTTTGTTTGTTTTTTGTATGCTCGCCCCATTGAAAGGAATCCTGCTCGGAGTAACAATACTGTGAATAATGAGAAAGGGCTATGTATGTATTCAGCCTGGAAATCGCGTGAACGTAGACACAAGTGGACGGGGGGGGGGGGGGGGGGGGGGGGGGGGGGGGGGGCAACGTTATCAACAAACAAAAGAACAGAGATCAGGCACAGTTGTTTTCTGAAATGCAGTGGAATAAGGTTTATGGCTCCGTTTTATGAAGTGCGTGGTATTTTACTGGCTGTTCAAACGAAGGGTGCTTTATCGTTGTGGGACGCAGCAGACATTGCTCAGTCCGCCTGCGTCCTTATCGCGCCATGGAACAAGCCTGTCACTCACTTGATACGAGTTTTCGGCTCGAATCTCGTTCGCGTTTCTCAAGCTGCTGTGTCAGTTTGGGATTGTTCTTGGAAGCAGCGGCGCGCGAGAGATACGTGACAATTAAGAAAAAGAAAAAACAAGAAGCGGCAGAAAAAAAAAAAGGGGGGGGGGGGGGGGGGGGGGGGGGTGTGCTGGAATTGAGACAAACGGAGGCAAGAAGACGTAAAAAGTTTATTTGAAACAAAACAAAAACAATCACGAAGATCGTGTCGCAGGGTACCCAGACAACATCATTTCATTTGTCTCCAATTCTTGCCTCCGCCCATCTGCTTCCCTCCCTCCCCCCCCCCCCCCCCCCCCATCCCACTTCCCTCCCTCCCCCCCCCCCCCCCCCCCCCCCCCCTTCCACCTTCGTCCCCATAGTGTGTGTGTGTGGCTGGCACACCGCTGGTTTCTCTCCCGTGAACTGCTCTGCCATGCCTGCCTGCCGGTCTCCAGCGTTCTTTGCTTTGCTGGAAAGTGATTCGTCGAGCTGTCGGGAGATAAGGACGTCTGTCTGTGACAGTTATTTGTGACACCTGGCACCAGACGGACTCGTGTTTCATGGTCACTGTCCCGGCAGACTCGGTGTGCCGTTTCTTGGGCTCCCTCCCACCCCCCCCATCCCCCACTCCTCCCCAACAGCGGATATAACCTCTCTCTCACATCTATCTCCCCTGCACGCCGGGGATATACGTGGGACAGATGATGGCCGCGCGGTGACATCTTATCTGGACCATGAAAAACACTAAGCAGCCTCGTAAAAAAAGATTTCAAAGAGGCCCCGTATCGCGTGTGCCAGTAATTCAGGCTCCAGAGACCCATAAACAGCCTCGCGCGCTTTTACGAGGATTGCTTAAGTGTGCGTAAATACCTGCAATCGGAGACGTCATGGGATGATTAAACTCATTCCATCAGGTGTGTGGATGATGGGTGGAGGGTTGCTGGTTTTTCTTTTTCTTTCTTTTTTTTTTTAAACCAGCCCCCCCCCCCCCCCCCCCCCCCCCCAACCCACCCACCCTTTTTCCACTCCCCCTCCCCTCCACCCATGCCAAACGGCAATCTGCCTTTCGGTGTTAAGCGCCCAGCATGGGATCTTTTATCATCAGTGCGTAAACCGTCTAGCACCGGACGGGTTGTAAAATTAAGGTGTGGACCGCGGCTCTGTCTCTGGAGATATTGCAGCGAGTTGAATCTTGGTTTTTCAAAGCCGAGCGGTTTTTCTCTCTTGTGTGTGTGTGTGTTTGAGTTTGTGTGTGTTGTGTGTGTGTGTGTTTGTGTTGTGTGTTCTGTCTCTCTTCTCTCTCTCTCTCTCTCTCTCTCTCTCTCTCTCTCTCTCCTCTCTCTCTCTCTCTCTCTCTCTCTTTTGTCTCTCTCTCTTTTGTGGAGTGTGCGATCTCTTTCCATCTTGGCTTGCATTTGATTGTAAGGGGCTGTCTTTTCAAGATCCCAGTGAGAGAGCTTCTCCAATTTTGCTGCTACTGTCATGAATTTTGACCTCGGGTTCACTGTCCCTTTTGCAGTTTTTCCAACAACAGTGTACACCCCATTTTATTTGGGAGAGCCCCTGCTCTAGTAACCGCCCTTTCTTAAGAGGCAGTTTTTTTGGGGTTTTTTCCTAGCGTAATCACTTCTCGATTGGGGGGAGGGGGGGTGTTGGGAGGTGGGCGGGGAGAGGGGTGGGGTGGGGTCAGTCGTCACAAGCGATGATAATCCTTTCGAATTCCTTTCTTTCATGGGCGTCATTAAAAATCTTTTTTTTTTTTTTTTTTTTTTAAGTTGTCAAGGATAGTATTTGTTGTCAAGAGACTCACCAGTTGATAAGATAAGTAGGAAGCTTTGAAGACCAGTAGAAAAAGCTTTTAAAATCAAGCATGATTACACATTAAATACACTCACGTGTACGCGCGCGCACTCTCTACATCGCGCAACCCGTCGTTTTGGTGATAGAAAAGACAAGAATAGTACATCCAGTCCAGCAGGTGGCAGTATTAATCATGCATGTGCGGTACGAACTATAATTAGTTCGCGCAAAGGGGAGTAGCCTTTTAAAAGCTCTACTGTAAATGGAAATCAGTTTGTGTTTGGTTGACATAAATTCGCTTTCTCGTTTCGCGCGTGAGAGATTTCATTCGGTACGGCGGTTATGTTCAAGTTCATAGTACTTTCGAAAGAAGTAAGTGATATTTTGTTTTAAAAGTACTGACAGAATCGATTTTACAGTCTATTTGAATCGGTTCCAGCTAAGTAGACCCCTCATAATTCAGTACCTCAGGAGGCTTGATTATATTTGATACGATGTCCAGTCCCGCATCTCGCCAACCTGGCCGCCATAGTGAAAGTGTAATATTAAAAGATGACAAAGTTTGTGTTTCCTTGATCCTTTGTCGTTTCCTTGATCCTGGATACAAACAATACCTTGTATAGTTTACTTCCCTTCTGTACCGTGGCAAAATGACGCTTGTTTTCACTGATGTCGATTCAGTTTCTTATTAGATCACACAGTGCATGCGTACGTGCGCGCGCGCGCGTCTGTATGTGTGTGTTTAATACTGCGAAGAACACAGTGAAGCCGAAATCGTCCACAGTCAGCTCAAGCCGACGACGGAAATATAGCTGAAGTCTCCCACATTCATCTCAAGCCTACGTTTTGATATGAATGCGGTTGTTTACAGTCTGTCAAGGCCACGTTAGAAACCCATACAGTTGGAAGTCGACCACAGTCACCTCGAGCCCACATTCTTATATAACTGGAAACGTTCACAATCTGCGCAAGCCCACGTCTTAATACAACTGAAGTGGTCCACAATTCTTGTCACAGTGTAACGAACGTTGACCACGGTCTGCTGAAGTCCACGTCCCAGTGTAGCTTAATTAAGTCGACCACAAACTGCTCAAGCACACCTCTTAATGTAGCTGAGGTCCACAAGTCACAGTCAGGTGTCCAAAGTCAGCTAGCATCCATGTGGAGATGTCAGGAGCTCTTTCAGAACGGATTGGAACGCCGCCCTCTATAAGTTCTGTGCTAGTCATTTTTTCTTGTCATTCACTTTCTCTGACTCTACTTTTTCTCTCTTTCTTTCTTGTGCTATTGTCAACTGTGTGTGTGTGTGTGTGTGTGTGTGTGTGTGTGTGTGTGTGTGTGTGTGTGTGTGTGTGTTGTTTTCGTTTCGTTTTTTTTTTTTTTTGTTTTGTTTTTGTTTTGTTTTGGGTTTTTTTTTTCCCCCTCGCTTTCTGTCCTTTCCCCCCCAGGGAGGTCTTTTACTTTTTTTTTTTTTTTTTTCTTTTTTTGAAAATCTGAGGTCCCTGTTTATACCGTGCCAGCTTTATCGTCAAGATCTACCGACAAGGGAGTGAGATTGTACACACTGTCCACGAGGAACACCAGCTAGCTACACCGCAACGTCTGATTGCCCACAGGGCTTTATTAATGTTATTTCTTTTTTGCGTATATAGATGTTTGCTTTTTGTTGTTGTTGATGTAATCCGGGGTCTAAAACTGGCACTATCAGCATAGCACTGCTTTACCGGCCCCAGGGTTGTCTAGTTCAAAGACCATGCTATTTATTGGATGTGAATTAATCACATACGGTCGTGGTTTGTTTCATTTTCAGGATGTGTTTTTTTCCTTATACCCCCCAAGTTAGTGACAGGCCTGGTAAGTCCCTTCGTGGTCAGCTACGGTGACCTCATGCACCTTAGAACTGGAGCTCACCACGCGAAGGAGGATTGAGAGGGAGGGAGTTAGGAGAAGGGGAGGGGTGGGGTTAGGAGGCATTGTCAAGGAAGAAAGGATGGGGAGATAAAAAGTGTGGCAGTTTATTGCCACTAATTGGATGGTCACGACTGGCGACCAGCCCGATCACTCCTCGTCTCCCCTCCCACCCACCCCCTCCCCCTCCCTCTCCCCCCGCCCCCGCCAGCACGTTCTTGTTATTCTGCAGTTTCGGTCATGAGAGTGAGGGGTTCAGAAAGTCTTCGGGATGAGGCGGGGGGGGGGGGGGGGGGGGGGGATGGGGAAGGGAGGAGAATGCAGGCCATCGCTAGGCAAGATTTTTTTTTCTCGATCGTTGTCAGTCTCCCTTCCCCCTCACCCACCAGTCCTGTCCATTCCTACCCTGCGCCCACCCTCCCTTCCAACTTCTCCTTCCAACCTCTGCTCTCTTTCCTCTTCCCCCTTCCCCCTCCATCCCCCACTTTGGCACGAGAATGGGAGAGCAAGGTGACAGTGAGTTATGGCTTGTCAACATGAGGCCACTCATCGTGAGCTGCTGGCTGACGTGAAGAGTCCCTCACCCCCCCCCCCACCCCTCCCCCCCCCCACCACCACCACCCCCACCCCGCCCCTTCCTTATCCATTCACCACCACTATCACCATTCTCTCTCTCTCTCTCTCTCCTCTCTCTCTCTCTCTCTCTCTCTCTCTCTCTCTTTCTCTAAGACACGCACATGCACGCAAGCGCTCGCGAACCACACACACTCTCTCTCTCTCTCTCTCTCTCTCTCTCTCTCTCTCTCTCTCTCTCTCTCCACACACACACACACACACACACACACACACACGCGCGCGCGTGCGCGCAAACGCGCGCACACATACACACATAACACACATACACACAACACACACACACACACACATACACACACACACACACACACACACACACACACACAGAGTCGTGTGTGTGTGTCCTGCCTGCCCTATTTGACGCCCTCCCGGCGGGAACGCCTCAAACCTCTTGAACGACAGCCTACACCCCCCACCCCCATCTCCACACCACCCCTCTTCCCTTTGCTAATTGGGCACACGCGCAGTTGACATGTGGCAGCCTGCCTGCCAGCCAGATATAGTACACACAACAAAAAGAAACACACACACACATACACACACACAGATGGAGATAGAGTCCCGCTTCTCTCTGTGCCAAGAGGACGACGTACTGAAACAAGGAAATGTGTTGTACTGGTAATGAAATGCCCTCTATGCACAAGATGAGTGCATCGGTGTCCTTAAGAGCGGTGAAGAGGTTTGGAAGTAAAGCAGCCACGATGACTTCGCTTTGCCCAGTTTCATATGAAATCATAGTCCACTTGTCGAAAAAAGAAATGAGACGTTGTCTGTGCGGTAACTTAAAACGATTTCTAAAATTATGATCAAAATCAGTCTCCTCTCTCTCTCTCTCTCTCTCTCTCTCTCTCTCCTCTCTCTCTCTCTCTCTCTCTCTCTCTCTCTCCATTCATCCATATTAGCCCGCCAGCCCCCTCCACACCCACACCCTCCGCCGTGCATAGAAGAAATGCACGTCTGCCCTTCATAACGTTGTCCAGCACGTACTGCAGCCCTGCTTGTGACCTGTGTGGTCGGCCCGGGCTCTAAACAAACATGACCTGACGTGCCCAGGACGCATACAAGAGCGATGGTTTTGGGGGCAGGCGAGGAAAGGCATGATGGGAATGAGCAGGCTGGCTTCTGGGACATCGTTGTAGTCAGCTTGTTGGGGCTTCCGTCCTGCTTTGGAAGGGCAAGGCACGGGGAGGGAAAGGGGAGGGAGGTAGGGTGTGAGATGGGGGTAGGAGTGGGGTGGGTAGAAAGGAACACCGGATCGGAGATCGGTCAGATAAGTGTGTGTGTGTGTGTGTGTGTGTGTGTGTGTGTGTGTGTGTGTGTGTGTGTGTTTCCCCTGATGGGGGGAGCGTTCATCTCTTGCTGACACTCTTGAAGAAAGTGAAGTGAAAGGTGTTTGTTGACTGTATGCAAAAGGTCGAGGGGAAAAGGGCGTTGTCGGCACATGGATTGTCATTTTGGAGACTGGTCCGACCGACGTGGACGACTTCACGTTGATTGAGATTTCCAGTCTGATGTAAGATGTGATGTAGACGCGACACGTACTTTAACATAGGACAACGTGCGGGCGTACTCACGCACGCGCGCGCGCGCGCGCGCGCACACACACACACACACACACACACACACACACACACACACACACACACACACGTCTACATGCTTGGACGGAGACGGACACCACCAATAAAAGGTCAACATGACTGTTGGTTATCAGAGTAAGGCTACCACATGGGTCAGAAAACAACGAGGTCAGAACCTCTCTCTTTCTCTCTCCCCCCCCCCCCCCCCCCCCCCCCCCCCCCCCCCCCCCCCCCCCCCGTAGACTGCGCGTAGATTTGAAGAGGGGAAAAAAATAGAAGAAAAAAAAAAGCAGCACCCGAAGTATGATGCCAGAAAAAAAAATCTTCCTAACTCCTCGAAAATGTGACAAGTGTTGAAACAGCTGCTTTGATGACCCTTCGCGC
>JADBJO010000633.1:382500-395000 GCA_016801955.1 Conus betulinus | reverse complement strand
AAAGAACTGTTAACACTGAAGTTATCCTGCTGCTGGGAATACAGCGAAAACATTGCAATACAAGGAGCAAGGCTGAACTGGTGGCTAACTGGAATTGCAGAGATAAATGGAACAGAGAATAGGTAGATGGACAAACAACCCCTCTGTTAGCAGGCTTCTCTAAAGCAGTCTCATAGACCTTCCGTCACGTGGAGCATGCACATGTCATATCAAGATGGTGTTCAGTCACACAGAATATGCTAGTCACACAGAGTATACCTGTATCACATCAAAATGGTTTTTATGTAGCATTGGACATTCTGTTTCACTTTACCATGTTTTTCAGATGCATAGAACACGCGGACTTCACATCAAAATGGTTTCCAGTAACAGGGACCGTACAGATTTGGCATCAGAATGGGTTTTCAGTAGCATGGTTCATACAGATTTCACATCAAACGGTTTTCAACAACATGGAACATGCAGATTACACATCAGAATGGTCTCCAGTTGCTTGGAACACAAATTTCACTGTAAGAAATCTTGCAGAATGTAGCGTGAAATAAGCACAGGTTTTTTTTTATCAATTTTTTTTTCCAGCGGCAAGAAATGAACACGTTTCACATTAGAATGTATGACATATGGCTTACATAGTGGGTAAGGGGTGATGGGGGAGGGGGGGGGGGGGGGGGGGTCCCCCCTCCATATTCTGATTGTGGATTGTATAGGTCGATTAATTAAGTTCATTTTCGAATGTGAGTGTCTGCAGCATTGCAAAGTAATCATGAGGAGGTTGTGGTGGTGGTGGGTGTTTTTTTCCACAGCATTACAACTGTAATACAATACTGTTTAAGACATACATGTCAGTTATATAGTATAATGTGGATTTTTTTTTTTGCACTGCTTCAGGAACAAACTAAACCCGAGTTAAGATTCAGCATCAGTCTATCAGCAGCAGAGTTTTAGAAAAAAAAAAAAAACAGAACATTGGAAAAGAAAATTATTATCATAATTGATTATCATATAGATGAATGTTTCCCACAGTTTGGTAGCATGCAGGAATTTTTCTTACATAATTTGCGAAACTGGATTTCGGATATTTTCAATCATTCACTTTAGCATACGTGAATGCTCCCCAGAGATTGACATATTGCGGGCATCTTTCATACGTACCAGTAAGACTTTATAGTTATGGTTCCAGATGTGCAATGTTTTCATGTATTTCCTCATCTCTCATCAAAGTGCAAGGGGAAGTTAGTAAGTAAAGGTCTTGCTGGAATTGCCTGGAAAATACCAGTGGATGTGTGGTGTGTGTTCACAGATGAAGAGAAGGGTCTGGTCCAGCAGGAGGGCGGCACATTCCCCAAGCTGGCTCATGAGGACCTCACGAAGGAAGCCAGTAAGTCTTCAGCTTGCGTTCTCTCTCCCTCTCTCTCTCTCTCTCTCTCTCTCTCTCTGTCTGTCTGTCTCTCTCTGTCTGTCTCTCTATCTCTCTCTCTCTCTCTCTCTCTCTCTCTCTCTCTCTCTATCACGCACACACACACAAAAGAAAGAAACACAAGCAAGACAAAAAGTCTTTTGTACATAATGAAAAACTATGTGGAAAGTGACCTTGTTGGTACTGTTACTCAGTAGTAAGGTCAGGACAGATGACTAAATTGTCAAGTGTGTCTTTCAGTTTTGTTGAATACTGTTGAATTTCTTTTTTAATTCTGGTTTTGTTCTTTGTTTTGTTGTTGCTTTTGTTATTGCAGGAGAAGTTTGGTTTGGTAAAGATCCTTCATTTTCAATAAAGTAAATGGAAGTTGCGTTCAGGTAAAGGGTAAAGCGTATGCTATAACATCAACTGTTCTCAGGTGGCGCTGCTCTTCGTGTAGGAAACTCCCCGGAGATGATGGAATTATATAACATCATCGTCGCAACACATTTTTTTCTGTGTGAAATTGAATCTGCTGTCTGGGCGCATAGTGCCACTTTATCCTTCTCTTATGTCTGCATGTTATTTTTGTATGTTGACCTTTGAAAGTGCAGTTTGCTGCAGGATTTTGCCAAGGACAGTTCCTTTGTCACCATGGGTTCTCTAACATGTGTTTATTGCATGTTGTAATCAGGAGCTTGGGTTCACCATTTCTTTTGAAAGATGAGCGCTCAGACTACTTCTTAAGGCCTTGTAGTAGAAAGAGAGAGAAAAATATCTCCCCTAGCAAGACTCCAGAACTACAAATTTGAAATGCACTTCTCAGCTGAGTCAAGTGTGTCTTTCAGTTTTGTTGAATACTGTTGAATTTCTTTTTTTTTAATTCTGGTTTTGTTTCTTTGTTTTGTTGTTGCTTTTGTTATTGCAGTCAAGTGTGTCTTTCAGTTTTGTTGAATACTGTTGAATTTCTTTTTTATTGCACTTCTTACCTGCTACAGGACCTGTCCGCTGTGCCATCGAAAACGAATGGCATCCCCACTCTTGCCTTTTTTCACATACATAGACAGACATGCACATATGTGCAGGAGTGCATGAAAATTTTGAAAACACACATGTGCATTTTCAGTGAATTTGTCCTGGTTTGTAATTACATTTAATTATATCATTTGTGTTTGTTGTTCTGCTTTGCTCATGCTTCGTAGAAATGCTGCTCCAGTGTAGTGTCAATGAAGCTGTTTCACATGGTTGTGTGTTGTGCTGGACAGTGGCCCCAGAGTTCAAAGACCCGGACAAGATGCAGAAAGACAACATCGTGCGGCCTGTGGGGAGCACTGTGCGCCTCAAGTGTCGTGCCAGAGGCAACCTGAACCCAAAGTGTCGTGGTACAAAGACGACGACCTGATGGAACCTGTGGAAGACAGCCGCAAACGGCCTCACTGGATCCTCAAACTGACCCACGTCCAGGAGTCGGACTCTGGCCATTACACGTGTATGGTGTCCAACCGTCTGGGGCATGTGAACTACACTTACAAGGTGGAAGTGATAGGTGAGCATTGTGTTGGATCAGAGTAGGTGGATATACTCTGAGTGTGTGTGTGTGTGTGTGTGTGTGTGTGCGTGTGTGCGAGCATGCGTGTGCATGCATGCATATATATATATGTATGTGTGTGCGTCAGTGTATGTGCGTGCACATGCATGATTGTTGTTTTTATGGATGCAAGTTCTGATATTGCTGTGTAATTATGGCCAGTCAAAACATGTTCATGATGCTTGCAGCATTCTTGCAACTGCTTTGCATCACACTTGGAAGTATATGAATATGTATATACATGTATGTTTCAGATCAAATTCTGTCCGAACCCAAGCTGATCTCTTCCCATCCACAAAACACTACTACGGTGGAGTATGGTGGGACTGCTTCCTTCCAGTGTCGTGTCAAAAGCATTGTGCAGCCACACATTAAGGTCAGTCGCAACAGTCAACATCTTTGCTGATTGTCAGCAGTGAGAACAAAGCACGTGAAACTTCCCTTTTCCAAAACAGCTGCATGTTGAAATGTTACAGCTTTATATAACTAAATGTAGTCCATATGCTTCATGTTGCTTTGCTTTTTGTGAAAGTGTGCATGTTTTTTTTTTGTGTGTGTGAAATTTAAATCCGAGTGATATGGAAAATGTGGAAGAATAATCGGAAGATGTGTCAAATTGTGCAACAAAGATATTCACACATGTCCTGGTTTAGATGCCCCGTCCTGCCCTTCCCCACCATCACTTGTCTTCCCTACATTTCATTGCTTCCTCAGAGAAGTCTCTCCATTAGACAGAGACTTTTCTCTGCACAAAGAAGGAAAGGTGGGGAAGGGGGTCTAAAATAGAACTTCCGTAGCATTCTGTTGTCCAGTTGTATTGAAAAGTCGAACATTCTTACTGTGTGCTTATTATGCAACTGGCTTCTATGGTTCAGTCAATCACTATCATTGTTGGCGTTGTGCAGTGGCTAAAACGCGTCGAGGACTCGGATGGCGGGCAAGCCTTGAACACCACAATCGAGGTGAAAGGTCAGAAGTTTGTGGTGCTGAGGACAGCAGGGGAGGTGTGTGGAGTGGCCCTGACGGCTCTTACCTGAACAAGCTGGTCATCCACCGGACCACGCTTCAGGACGCCGGCATGTACATCTGTCTAAGTGCCAACAACATGGGGTTCAGTCTGCGCTCTGCTTACCTCAACGTGGTGCCTGGTGAGTTGGTTCTCTTTTTCAGTCTGCGCTCTGCTTACCTCAACGTGGTGCCTGGTGAGTTGGTTTCTCTTTTTCAGTCTGCGCTCTGCTTACCTCAACGTGGTGCCTGGTGAGTTGGTTCTCTTTCTTCAGTCTGCGCTCTGCTTACCTCAACATGGTGCCTGGTAAGTTGGTTCTCTTTCTTCAGTCTGCGCTCTGCTTACCTCAACGTGGTGCCTGGTGAGTTGGTTTTTTCTTCAGTCTGCGCTCTGCTTACCTCAACATGGTGCCTGGTAAGTTGGTTGGTTCTCTTTCTTCAGTCTGCGCTCTGCTTACCTCAACGTGGTGCCTGGTGAGTTGGTTCTCTTTCTTCAGTCTGCGCTCTGCTTACCTCAACGTGGTGCCTGGTGAGTTGGTTCTCTTTCTTCAGTCTGCGCTCTGCTTACCTCAACGTGGTGCCTGGTGAGTTGGTTCTCTTTCTTCAGTCTGCGCTCTGCTTACCTCAACGTGGTGCTTGGTGAGTTGGTTCTCTTGGGTTTTTGTGTGTGAGGGGAGAATGCGGAGGGCACAGAGAAAAAGACAAAAAGAAGAATACATTGACAGTTGGGATGCCGATGGTATCAAATTGAGAGATACGGTAGTTTCAGGCCATAGACATGTCGGGCAGATTGTGAAGATGATCATATGAACGATGGAGTGTCTGAGTGAGAGAATAATTGTTTTTCTTTTCTTCATAATGTAATATTACATATGTTCACATATGCATGCACATTTTCAAAATTATTGTTTTCATAATTTTCTGATTTTAGTGACTCAGATTATTTTATGGGGTCCAGATGGAAACTTGTGTATGTTTATACCTTTGTATGGATACAGGTAGGTTTTATTCCAGAGTCATTCTATTTTGAAGATAGCTGCAGAGCTCTGTTTGATATTCACCATCACCAACAGGAAGAATAGTAGTGATTGCTGATTTTTTTTTTTAGCTGTTATTCTTCTTCATTGTATTATCTGAACTCTTGCCAATTTGGACATTTGGGTCTCAATGTTTGAACAGAGTTAAAGTATGTGACAGTTTTCTGATCATATGAAATAATGCATGAAAACAAGTCATCATATACCAAATTGTACGTGAACATCTTTCAGTAGTAAATTTGTAGAGAAATCTGTTGAATCTGATCACAGGAAATGTTAGTGATTGCTGAAACAGTAACACTGGAAATTTTTTGACGACATTGCATCGAATATAGACATCAGATTTCCAAGGAAACATCTGGTAAGAATAACGAGGGCCATTGTCTGTAAAATTTGCATTTTCAACTCCTGCTTTGTAACTCCAATGGAAAGCAGTGCTTGACTTTGGATTGACTCACAGAAAATGCATTCTTTTTTTTTGTTCACAGCAGGCAGTACAGATGAAGGTCAGTCAACGACGTCCAAGCTGCCCTTGTATGTGGGTATCCCTACAGGTGTGATCCTCTTGATTGTCATTGGCTGTATCATCTACCTGCAAAACCGCAAGAAGTGCAGTTCAAACCGCACAGCCCTCAAGCGCCATCGCCTGCCGGTGCCCACCACAGAGCGTGACGCAGGCTTCTACAACAGCTATCATCCCAGTCCAACCACCACCAACACCGTAGGTGGTGGCACTGCCACAGCCACGGCCACCATCACCAGTGGAGGCAGCAACATCCACATCCACAGCAACGCCCTGCACACTCACTGTAACAACCCCATGCAGCACGGCAACCCCATCCCCCTCAGCCGTGAGGTGATGCCCAAAACCCCGGCCCCCTCTGTGGACTTTGGCTCTGACATTTCCTCAGTGTCCCATTCCCAGTCCCACCTGCAGCACCAGTTGCCCAGCCCCGCCCTCTCCCGTCCATGCATTACCTGAACCCCCACGCTGCCTATGGTTACTGAACTGGGGGAGCTGAGCAGTTCTGCACTGGAATGCATCTTCCTGACAGTGCTGGACCAGACATGAGCCATGGTCGTGTATAGCTGGGAGTTAAAGTTGGTCGACCTGAGGAACTGACTTTTAAAGGAGCAAGTCCTGGCGAACGCAGTGGGAAATGTCTCAGAGAATAGGAAAGTTACGTTCAACACTTTGCTTATGCTGGTAATAAAGGAGGAGTATTTCCAAAGATTATTATTTGGCCAAGAGTTCGACTGATTATGGAAAAAAAAAAAAAAAAAAAAACCGGATTGAAACAGGCTGTGCTAGAGAAATAATGGTGCCTGTAAACTTTCACTGACTTCAGCACAGACGTGACATACTGGAAGGCGGGCGGGAGGGAAAGGTTTGCCTTCATTGTGTATGTCATTCATTCCTTGTACTGAAATGAAGACAGCCAGTGATGAAAAACAGAGTGCACCAGTGGAACAGCTGTTGAAAACGGTGTGCAGCAAACAGACAACTGGTGATAAAACGCTGCAGAACAGAGAGTGATAAAGCTGTGTGCCCCCAAAACAGAAAGCGTTAAACGGTGCACCAGTACTGACAGCGCTTTCACATGCTGTAGATAGTTGTGCACCACTGTCCATGTGTGAAATGCTTTAACTTGAATACACAGACAATCATTCAGCTTTGCTATTCTATCCAACAACAAGGGTGTGGTCCACCTCAGGAATACTGTGTTACTATGAATTGATACGGACATAACCCTCGCAGTCAGACCAGATTTCATGGGTGCTAATGACCTCTTTAGATCCTGAATGGGAGTGTGGGTTTTTTTTTTTTCCTTTCCCTTCCTCGTTATTTCTGTGTTGTCATTGGACTGTGAATCAGGCAGTAGACAGGAGTTCGGTTGTTCTTTGAGTTCTACATGCAATTCTCTGACAGGGTCTCAGACACGCAATTTTTTTTTTTTTTAACTAATGAGTGGTGGGATGGGATCAAAAGTAGAGAACGATGATTTTTTTTTTTTTTTTTTTTTTTTTTAAGAACTGGATTTTGAGAGATTTTTCATTCTGTTGTTGATATTTTAACATCAGGCATTATGATTCGAAGCTTCAGAAAGTTCCGGTTCTTTTTTTTTTTTTTATCAAGAAATAAGGTTGACACTGAATTGCAAGTGGTTGGTGGTTCGGTTCTGTGTTAATGTAACGATGAAAAGACCCCATGTCATTGCTGCTGGGTTGGTTTTTTTTTTTTTTTTTTTTTTTTTTTTTTTTTGCTGCTTCTTTCATTGTGGTGCCAGTGTGTGTTTGCTTCAGATCTGATGAGATCCCATCTTCGACTGACTAAATAATACGTATAATATGAATAATGTGCTGTTCCTTAATCGGGTGTAACTATTACTACCGATGTTACAAGCTGTACATCTTTAGTTTAAACTAACCCCTTTCTATTTGTTTGTTCAGTGGATGGGAGGGGGGGTATCTGTCTTTTTTTTCTGCCTGACATTTTTCTTCAAACGGAATATGTATTTTGCTGGTTCTATTTATTATTTGCATATTGTGTCCATGATTCAGATTGATGTTACGCGCTTTATTATCCAGCAATGACAAGACCACCAGCTGTGGTACAGCATCAGAAAAACAGTGTGTCAGACTAATCACAGTAGTCCTGCCTTCCGTGCTTTCAAGTTTATGTCCTTGACTAGGAATAGGGGCAAGGTGATTATCGACTTACTGTTCTGCCCAAAAGATACAATGGATGTACTGTCACATTCACATTCTTGCTGACTACTGAATTAATCGTATGAAATCATCCTGATGAAAATGTCCCACGTCTATGATGATTGCTGAGATACTTGCAAAATTCAAAATAGGTCGAAAAAATATTCTGAGACAGTCTATTAGGGAAAAAAGTAAGTTATGGAAATCTATTCCCTAGTAATGTCAGCTTTGCGTCTGATGTTTGAAAAGTAGGGCAATCTTGAAAACTCCCCTGAATCATTTCGATTTGCTTGAACATTTCTTAAATGCCACAAAAATCTGTAGTTATGTACCCTCTTCAGCCAGTATTGGCAGAAGTTAAAACATTTTTTTTAGAAAATTCAAATGTTAAACAACTACGTTTTGTATCAGTTGGAAATCAAAGTTTTCCAGACAAACTGGCATTTATTTTAAAAAGAATCTTTTCTCAATTTCAGTGCATTCTTTCTTGTGTTTTACAGAAGTTAAGGAATGTTCTTTTTGGCAGAACCAAACAGGACTAGTATTAAGGAAAATGAGATAAGTAATGAGAGCAGCTGATAGCCTGATGGGATGATGGAACTTAATTGATGAGATGAAGATCGACTGACCCACTACTTCATCCCCTTTTTGTACACACAATTGACTATCACATGCTCAAAAAGAAAATTGCCGTGGCTCCCAAGATATTGGGAAGCAAAAGGCTTTAGAAGAGGATTAGTTACTTGAAAAGAAAAAAACATCAGTAAAGGTAATGAATACCATGATACATAGAAACAATTTTCCATTCTTGTTTCCAGTGAGCAGTGTAAGAGCTACAATGCAAGATTTCCTGTGGGGGCTCTGTGCATCATTCACGTTGCTTGTGTGATCACACACACACACACACACACACACACACACACACACACACACGCACACACACGTACGCACACACACATGCACACACACACACACACACACACACACACATACATACACGCATGCACACACACACACACACACACACACACACACACACACACGCACGCACACACACACACACACACACACACACACACACACACACACACACACACACACACACACGCACACACACACACACAGAGAATTTCCTCTGCAGACTGGAAGAGCTTGTCAGTTTTGTGGAGCTATTTCAAGTGCACTTGTCCTCAGTCAGTTTGTGTGCCTTCACCTAGGCATTGCTTTGGTTCCTGGTTTGGAATTCCGTAACATCAGTCTGATGCTTTACGGTTTTTAAAAGCAGTCTGCAGTTGTTTTTAAGGTTTCTTTTGCTTGGTGACAACTCACAATATAAAATGGCTTTTAAAAGCTTGTGTGTTTTTTTAAAACAGATCAGTACGTGTACTTGTTTTGTGGCTTTTAAATCTTTGTCTAAACAGAACAGTGTACTTAAAATTGTCCTGTTTTACGATTTGTATCGTATTATTTTCATTTTCTCCTTTATTACAGAATTACTACCCAAAATGATAATGTGAAGATGTGTGGATTAATATAAAATAAATAAAAGAATGTTCTTGTTTTACAAATTTTTCTTGCATGTGTCGGTGATATATCCATGTTTTCTCATGAGGTTAAAGATGCTGGAAGATGTACTGCATCATAGATTTTTTTCTCGTGTTGGATTTTATATACAACAGGGTAAGGTATGTGGTTGAGTGTGTGTGTGTGTGTGTGCGCGTATATGCGTCTCTGTGTGTGTGCATGGTTATGTGGTTTTGTAACTTTGTGTACATGTCTGTGAGTGTATCTTGCAACGTGTCTGTGTGTGGCATCACATGAGACTAGTAGATATTACGCGTATTTTAATATTTTTCCCCTGTTGCGGTGGTGACATTTGACTTGTGAAATAATTGGTGTAAAGTTTGTCAAAACATGTGAAGATTTTTATCTGTAAAACAAAAAAAAGTATTTTCCCAGGCTGCGCTTTACAAGTGCAAAACTTACAGATATAGAGGTTGTTGTAAATATTCATTCATCAGCTGTGACAGTGAAATCCTGTTGTATGATGTACCACAGTGAAGGTATACAGAGCCCGTTCTGCACAGAAGCTGAGAGTTGCGAGTTTGTATTGGAAGGTGTCTTTTCTTTCTTTCTACACTGTCGTTTGTGATGTGATAGATTTTTTCCCTAATGCCGGCTCTCTCCTGCATGTTGACCAGTCTTGAAGCTATAAGCAGGTTGCTGCCATTCTTCTTTCAGAGCGTTTCAGAGGCAGAACAGATGTTTCAATGGTTATTTTGTTAACTTTGTTAGTATAAGTACTGCTGCCTATATTTTATGTTTTTTATATTGAAACATTGTGATTCCCCCATCTTGTTTCTTCAATAATCAAAATCAGTGTGCGTAAATTGTATAGTGTACAGTTAATACAGTGGGACTAATCATTTGTGAACATGTGCTCATGCTGGTTGATAATGAAAAAAAATGATTGCCAAACGAAAGTTGTTTCCTTTGGGCTCCACGAAGAAATGCTAGTGTGTATACAGAAATTGAATGCCAAAGAAAACTCCTGTATTGTTTTTGACTTGATGATCAAACAAGTTTGATAATTTAAAGAGACTAAACATAAGGCCTTAAGAAGAAGTGGGTTAGTATTACAGCAGGCAGCACACATGGTTCTAGAGTCCCTCCTCACCCCAGTCCAACAAAACCGTCATCCCCATAGCATAGCAAAACTTCAGTCGCCTCTCCCACCAACAAAGATCCCTTCCCACCTCAGTCCAACAAAAGTTCCATCCCCATCCCGTCCATCAAACCTTTCTTCCCCACCCCAATCTTACAAAGTTTATAATCTCCATCTCAGTCCAACAAAACTTTTATTCCCATCCCAATCCAACATAACTTATTCCCATCCCAATCCAAATGTCTATGCCCTTTCTTATCCAGCTACTCCCCCACCCTCCCAAGTCGACAAAACGTCCACCCCCAAACCAACAAAAAATCTGTCCCCACCATAATCCAGCAAAATTCTGTCCCCACTCCAATGCAACAAAACTGTCATCTCCGCAGCAGTCTAACAGAATTTTAATCCTACCCCAATCCAACAAAACTTCCACCTCAGTACATCATCAAAACGTATCCTGACCCAAATTCTACAAAAACATCTATCTCTGGCCCAATCATCAAAAACTGACTATCCCCAAACTGATCCATGAAATCATCATCATCCCCGCCCCAATCCAACAAAATTTCTTTTCTCGACCCCTTTCCAACAAAATTTGTATCCCAACCCCATTCAACAAAACTTCAATCCTTACTTTGCCCTTACCACAGAAAGAACAGAGCATTATCCCCCACGTCGTCCAATAAAACTTCCACCCCACTTTTACGCAACAGACAGAACATAGCATCAGCATGATGTCATCAAAAGAAACTTTATCCACATCCCCCACACAATGAACAGACCATCATCGCTATCTCATTCAACAAAACTTTGTCCCTACCCCCATACAACTGACAGAACAGACCATTATCCGTATCTCATTCAACAAAACTTCGCCCTCCCCCCTCCCCCCCCCCCCCCCCCCCTCACAGACAGAACAGACCATCATCCCCATTTCATCCAACTAACTTAGTCCCCCACCCCCCTACACAACAGACCGAACAGACCATCATCCCTTTCCCATTCATTCACAACAAAACTTCGTCCCCCACACAACAGACAGAACAGACGATTATCCCCATCTCATCCAACTTAACCTCTGCACGATAGATAAAACGGAGCATCATCGTCATGCCCTCCAGCTGAACTTCCACACAACAGACAGAGCATCGCCCTCATGTCGCCAAACAAAACTTCATACCTCGTCCCCATACAACAGATAGAACAGAGCTCTGCTCAGTGCCATCCGACAAAACATCCCCCCGCCCCATCCCCTTCTCATCCCACCCATTTTTCACACACACACACACATCCATACGCACGCACGCTTATACACACACACACACACACACACACACACACACACACACACACACACACACACACACACACACACACACACACACAATCATACACACACACAAACACACACACACACGCACACACACACAGCAGATAGATCTGATCACTGTCCCACGCCATTGGACAAAACTTCCATCCCAATCCCCCATCCCACCCCCAACCCTCTAGTCGGTCGGTCAGTGTCATGTTTGAGTCTAGCTATTGTTGTTTTTGATAATCGGAAATCTGTTAACATGTTTAAAAAGTGTTACAGGAAGATAGTGTGTTAAGAATCGCTGTCTACGATAATGTTACAGTAATCTTGTTAATCTGAAGATTGTGGAACAAAACATCACTGTCAGTGATGTTTGGAATAGAGGAATCAACGATTATCAGAAGATTCTAAATATAAAAATCAGACTGTTGGTTTGTTAATAGCTCTTGCTTTTTTATTTACTTTTTTTTTAACCAAAGTGATTTCTTCAATTAAAAAGAGCCCAACAAAACATCAATATTCCAGAATTAGTGGGCTTATTTGCTCCTACTTGGTTGATGTTTTAAAGAGGAAATGTCTTTTGCATTGTTATGTTACCATTGAAGGGTTTGATTGAAGAGAAACAAATTCAAGTTTTTGCAAAGTATATGGTTATAAAAGTGGTACATGTCGTTATTCTTTAATTGAGAACTGTTGTTTTATCTACACCCCCCCGTTAGTGATTAGGCTGTGTTAGTCTTTTAGACATAGGGGCACTGGCCCTGATTGTTGTTTCTCTCTGCTGA
>JADBJO010000633.1:372500-377500 GCA_016801955.1 Conus betulinus | reverse complement strand
TTTATAATGATAATACTCACAAACGGAGGAAACCACAAAAACCCCGTGTTTTGCCATCATCCCTGAGGTACCCCAGTAAGTCCACACAGCGTGTGTGTACTATCTGATTCCAGCTCGCCTCCCAGCCTCTCTCTGTTTCCATTCGGATTTTTTTTTTTTATGTTGTTTCAGCCTTTGTAATGCAATGCTTTTACATATCAGCCTAGGCATTATATACACATCATTCGTCATATATCAAACTCAAATTATTACGCTCTTATACCTTGTAAAAAGACTTTTTTTTTTTTCAATAATTCATTCGAAAAGAAAATACATGAGAGAGATTATGTAAACACAATATTCTCACATTGCAACACACAAAAATATAAAATGTTTCAGTTTAAACAAACAGTGTGCAACAAACAAAATTTCAAAAGAAAGATCTGTCCTTTACAGCTTCTTTTATAATTATTATTCAAGTATAAGCACACTAGCAAAAAATCAGCATTGATATCGTCGTTTGGTCAACGTATATTTGCAATCCATTAGGATTTTTTTTTGGTGGTTGTTGTTGTTGTTTTTACATCAAAGCGCCGCCACTTCCTGCGGATCAGTCTGCGTACCCCGCACCAAATCCTGCAAAGCCACAAGCGCATTCATGTAAGCACATAAATATGATTACGAAGTAAAATTGAATACACCTGCTGCCGTTGCGCAGTGGTTAACGTCCCAGACTCCCCGCCGTGGAGATCGTGGATTCGATTCTCATCGGAGCCCTTTGTTTGTGTGAGATATTTCTGCCCCGACCGGCTCCTACCCAGAGTTGAGTTTGCTGCAAGCTCAGTTGGGAAGACTGGACCCACAGACCTGAATTTGATCCTCTTAATGGATGCGTCTCTGAAAGGGCCGCTCAGATTTCCCGACCAACGCAACAGGTTTTGAAAGGAACTTCAAATAACTCCGCCGGTTAACGTGAACTAACTTCAAAACAAAATACGACACGTCTCGACCTCTTAGGTCTTCTTCGGGCAAGATAAACAACGATTAGGACAATGAAAACAAAGACCGACCAGTCGCTCGTCTTCTGGAATTCGGCGCAAGATGGGCGTTGAATGAAAACGAAGCAAGCACACACGAACGCACGAATGCGCACATAGTGTGCTCACGCGCACACGAACGCACGAATGCACACACAGAGTGTGCTCACGCACACTCACACAAACATACACACACAGGCGCGGGCGCGCGCGCACAGGCACACACCTACACACACATTCGAGCACGGCATTTTAGGTAGAGCCGACTGAGGGGCTGCCAGCTGGAGCTAATCATTCGTTTCCCCTGCCATCAAGTCGAATATCAGATTCTCAGTTTTTCACTCATTCATTCGCTTTTTCTCGGAGATACACGGCGCACATTTATCAGAGAGGCAGGTGTTGGCAGAATTCAAACACGCACACACACACTTTCACACTGAACGAGACAGACAGGCAGACTACTGACTCAGAGACTGACAAACGCGCACACACACACACACACACACACACACACACACACACACACACACACACACACACACACACACACACACACACATGTTGGAATTAGTTTAATGGAATGTCTTAACTTGATCATCTGTGCCCCACAAAACCTCTGGTTTTCATATGACAATAAAATATGTTCTTGTTCTTGTTCACACATTGAATATGAAGCAACTAATGAACTTTGGAACAGTCGGGGAGAGTGCTGGTCGAAGTCAGTGGAATACAGAATAGGCACTTACAATCCTAGTCTTCTGCACACAGTTAACTTGTCTGCTGCCCTACTGTAGCCCGACCTGTAAACAACATGACGTTGACATGGAATTGTGAGAAGTCTATCAGCAAGCAAACGTGGCGCAAAATCAAAGGGAAGCAACTATCGCAATCCGCGATTCTCTGTAGATGTCTAATGAAGTTGATACGTTCCCTTGCCTCTCTCTCTCTCTCTCTCTCTCTCTCTCTCTCTCTCTCTCTCTCTCTCTCTCACACACACACACACACACACACACACACACATGCACAAACACACACATACGCATGCAAGCACGTGCACAGACAGACACAGATCGACAACAGACAGACGGACGGACGGACAGAGAAGGAGAGAGGTGTATGTGTGTATGTACGAGAGGCGGGTGTGTGTGTGCGTGTGTGTGTGTGTGTGTTTGTGCGTGCGTCCGTGCGTGTATGTGTGCGCGTGCGTGCGTGCGAGCCTGCGCGCGAGCACTTTGATTTATCATCCATTTAAATCTTTAATGTTCTTTGTTCATACAAAATAGATGCAACATAAAGACACACCCAATGTCCACATGAGACAGTGTTTACAATCTCGCTACCTAATCGCCAGAAAACAACAGAAAACCGGCGTGTTCTTTGTAAAAGAAAAACAAAACAGGGGAAAATGTCGACACTTTTCATATCAGAGACAGATAACTGCCATAAAACGAAAACAAACTAAAGAAAGAATGAATGAATGAAAGAGTAAAAGAAAAAAAAGAGAGAAAGAAAGAAAGAAAAGAAAAAAGAAACAAGGACAGAAAGGAAAAGAAAAGAAAAAGGAGAACGAAGTTTGGGAAAATAAAAGAAATAACAGAAACAAGACAAAATGAGAGAATGCGACAAAAGAGAACATTACTACCACGACGAAGTATGGGTTTCATAGATCCTATGTATGTGTGTATGCACGAGTGTGGGGGGGGGGGGGGGGGGAGGAGGAGGTGTGTGTGTGTGTGTGTGTGTGTGTGTGTGTGTGTGTGTGTGTGTGTTCAGTTCAGTTCAGTGGTTATTTAACGTCTGTTCACCATTGATGATATTAGACGACTCTGTGTGTGTGTGTGTGTGTGTGTGTGTGTGTGTGTGTGTGTGTGTGTGTGTGTGTGTGTGTGTTCGGGTCTATGAGCGCGCAAACCAGAAATCAAGAAAAGACACAAAGAGAGAAAAAGCATTGTGAAGAAGAATGACCCCAAAGAAGGGATGTGGACGAATCATAAATCAAGCAGCTGAATGTAAAAAGAATATGTGGAAAATGTATGTCGGAGAATAATAGAAAACCAACACAAGAAATAAACTTACTTTAATAATTAAATAAAAAAAAAAAAAAGACTAAGTATATCATTCATCAGTATATATACTCCACACATCTTCCATCTTGACTGTAGTGGCAGGCATGTTATCAACGAAGTAATGTCCTGCGATGCAGCTCGGCAATAATCCGACTTTATCTTGTCTTCACTCAGTGTGATCCGACCGTGACAACGATGTTATGTCCTTGACTGAACTCTTGTGAGTAAGTTAGTAAGTAATCACAAGGGTGATAACTCTCCAAACCATCATAGGTTGACAGAGGCACAGAAAATCGCTGCGGTGTGTGTTTCGCTTCTGGTTGGAGAACAGACTGACAGGTTTCGCATCGTGGAGTTTAATCTACATTTGGCTTCACAAACTGTGTTCAGTACTTCACAAGGCAGCAGACTCGATTAACAACGTATATTTCATTGAAATGAAACAAATGTAGACCAGAAGGCGAAATTTCGTCGGCTGTATTTCTACTTGCATTTTTATCGTCTGCTCACAGTGATTATTGTGCGTCCATTACAAATGTAACCGAATGTTTGAAACCTTATACTAAAATTGAAGTATTCAATCGACTGGACGATTCGTTTTTGTAGCCGACATTTAATCTTTTGTGTGGAGTTAAAAGAAGTCAGCAGCTGAACATTGTCAGTGAAATGTCTTGACTGCAAAGTGAACTTTTCATTAAATTTCAGGAATTAGGAGAAAAAACTTCAGTTATTGGTAGTCGTGTAACTTCACACTGAATGTATGGCTTTCTGCACATGACAAAACATACTTCGGTATCATTTACGCTGTATTTGTTTCGATTTCGTAAATCTAATTTTATGAATCCTGCTTTTCTCCTCAGTATTAACCATTCCGCAAGATGGAAGCTCTACAGCTCCCATTTTCCTTGGTTCTGCATCTGCTCCTGCTGACGACGTTGCTGCCGTGCCAGTGTGATAGCGAGCTGATTCTGGTGGACGACACAGTGGGACTGGGAAGAACCTTCGACGGCATTGGAGGGTTGAGTGGGGGGTCGGTGAGTATTGTAGAAACTGGCTGTACTGATGGTGCTGTTGAGTTCTAGACATTGTTGAAAATGAAAGGCGTGAAGTGCGATGTCTGTTTGCTCTCTCTCTCTCTCTCTCTCTCCCCCCCCCCCCCCCCCCCCCTTCCAAATTCAGCGTTGCATGCGTCCATATATGTAATAATGGTGATGTTTGTTTTGTATGTATGCATCATTTCATTTTACAAGATCTTGACCACGAACTCGCGCAATGTTCTTGTCAGGGTGTCCTTGTGGCATGTGTGAAAGACTAGGTCAGGCTTTTGTCAAGTTTCCACGTAAATACACACAGCTTACAGAGAGATGCTTTATTGTTGCTACTGTGACAGTGGCGGCAGCGGTGTCTGGTTAGTAGTAGAAGCAGTAGAAATAGTTGGGAGTAATAGTGGTAGTGGTGGTTGTAGTGGTAGTGGTCTCGTCGTGGCATTACCATGGAAACAGACCTATTGCTCGAATGTTAAATAAACGATAAATTATCATGAAGAATTGCATAAGACTGGATATTGTACTCCACTCAAGTTAATCAAAAGCACTGATTTGATTGAACTCACTGCGCCGAATGAAAGCAAAAAATGGAGCAAGCTCACATCTACAAGACTGAGAAGTGTACTCTACTAATCAGCATGTTAAAGGAATCTGGTTTCTTAAGTCCTCGCCATGGGTGGAGGAGCAAGGGGGGGGGGGGGGGGGGGAGCGGGGAGGGGGATGTAGGGAGTTATAGGCACACCAGCCTATGATCTAATGAAACAGCTCACGAAGTCTGCATGTGGCTGTGTCTAAATGAGCTTAAGTGAGCGGTGTCTGAGTAACGCTACTGAGAGGACAGGGAAAATGAGACGGCAAGGAGGACAAAGAAT